>BLSH010151615.1:448618-459047 GCA_018402905.1 Glandirana rugosa | reverse complement strand
GATGTGCCCACCCAGGACCACCAGGGAGCCGATCTGGACCACCAGGGAGACCCCCCTAGACCACCATGTAAGAGGCATAGTGCCCAATGTGGATGGCACTCAGTGCCACCTTCAGATGCCACCCTAGACCACCAGGGAATGAGCCCCTATCAATGCATATCAGTGCCCAGTGCTGCCTATGAGTGCCAATCAGTGCCGCTTAGCAGTGCCTGTCAGTGCTGTATATCAGTGCCACCTATCAGTACCCGTCAGTGCTCATGAGCAGTGCCGCCTAACAGTGCTCATCATTGCTGCATATAAGTGCCTCATCATCATCAGTACTGCCACATCAGTGCCCATCAGTGTAGCCTCATCAGTGCCCACCAGTGATGGAGAAAATGTACTTATTTACAAAGTTTTGTGACAAAAATAGAGAATTTTTTTTTCAAAATTTTCGGTCTTTTTTTATTTGTAGCGCAATAAATAAAAACCGCAGGGGTGATCAAATACCACCAAAAGAAAGCTCTATTTTTGGGAACAAAATTATAAAAAATATGTTTGGGTGCAGCGTCGCACGACCGCGCAATTGTCATTCAAAGCGCAACAGCACTGAAAATTGGTCTGGTAGGGAAGTGTTATAAGTGCATAGTATTGAAGTGGAGATATATATAATTTTATTTATTTTTTTTCTAGTAATGGCGACAAACTGTGATATTGCAGCAGACATGTCAGACATTTTTTAAACTTTTTTTGGGACCAATGACATTTATACAGCGATCAGAAATTTAAATATCCACTGATTACTGTGTAAATGTCAGAGATCGAGTCCGCTGGACCCACGGCCACACTGCTGCAGAGTGCGGCGGGCACGAGAGCACGCTGCCACTCTGACCCGTTTATAAACGGCGATTTGCAGGACGCTGCCACTCTGCAGCAGTAAATGTACATAAGCCGGTCGGGAACTGGTTAAAGTCAAGACAAAACATGTAATATATTGCATCATACCAGTCCTGATATGTACTGGCTGCATTGCTCCTCTTTTTCAGGCTTATTCCCTTTTTATTTTCAACTTGTGATCCTGCCAGTAGCACACTTCCTGTCCTAGGGTGACAACACTCGCTCACTGTACCAAATCTATGGAGTAGCAGCAGCATTGTCACCTTAGAACAGGGCTACAGAACACCTCCCCTGTTATAGTAATGTAGTCTTGTCCTATAGTGACAGCACAGCTGCTCCATAGATGTAGTACAGTGAGTGAGTGCTGTCACCCTTGGATAGAAAGTGTATAGGACCACAGAACACCTCTCCTCCTTATGTTATGGAGATGAAGGGAAGGTGTTCTGTAGTCCTCTTCCAGGGTGACAATTCTGCCTCACCTAAAATACAGTACAATGAGTAAGTGTTGTCACCCTAGGACAGGAAGTGTGTTGGAACCACGAGCACCCCATCCGTGTGTTATAGCAATGAGGTTGGTGGAGATATTCTGTAGTCCTGTCACCAGATGACAGCAATTCTCTGTACAATGAGTGAGCTTCCTGTTCTAGGACAGGAAATGTGTTCCTGGAAGGACCAACAGGTGAACGAAGGAAAGAAAAAAAAAACAAACAAATACAGCGACCACATCTAAGGACTGGTAAGCTGCACTTGTACAGTAGTTTTTATTCTTTGTTTTTAAATATGCTGTAATATGGAACTAAACTCTCCTATCCTTTTCAGCCAAGAAAGTTCCCATCTTGGCCTCCGTTTGAACTGTAATTGCCATGGTGCACGTGATCCGTTCATGACACCAGACTTTCACAGTTTGGTTGAGAGCGCAACCAATGTGATTGTTGCGTTCCCACCACGTGCTGGGAATGTGACCTGTTTTTTTTTAAACCAGTAAGGGGTTTAGTTACGCTTTATTACCGGAAACCAATGACTGTTGATCCAGTGAAAGGAGTTAAAATTTCAAATTCTTTTAATAATTTTATCAAAATTATCCCAACTGCTGAGAGCCGTCATTGGTCAGCCCGCCTATCTGTAAAAAATGGCTATCCAGTTATTCTTGTAAAGCTGGCATACATGGATCGAATCTTGGCAGATTCCTTCTGAGCTAAAATTTCTGGGCGTGGGTTGCCCTGTCGATACCGCCTGAATATAAGGTGGGGGGGGGACAAATTAAAAAAAAAACAAAAAAAAAAATATATACGCAAAAGTGAGTAAACCCCTCACATTTTTGTAACTATTTTATTATATCTTTTCATGTGACAACACTGAAGAAATGACACTTTGTTACAATGTAAAGTAGTGAGAGTACAGCTTGTATAACAGTGTAAATTTGTTGTCCCCTCAAAATAACTCAACACACAGCCAGCCATTAATGTCTACACCGCTGGCAACAAAAGTGAGTACACCCCTAAGTGAAAATGTACAAATTTGGGCCCAATTAACCATTTTCCCTCCCTGGTGTCATGTGACTAGTTAGTGTTACAAGGTCTCAGGTGTGAGCGGGGAGCAGGTGTGTTTAAATTTGGTGTAATCGCTCTCACTCTATCATACTGGTCACTGGAAGTTCAACATGGCACCTCATGGCAAAGAACTCTCTAAAGATCTGAAAAAAAGAATTGTTGCTCTACATAAAGATGCTCTAGGCTATAAAAAGATTGCCAAGACCCTGAAACTGAGCTGCAGCACGGGACCAAGACCATACAGCGTTTTAACAGGATAGGTTCCACTTAGAACAGGCCTCACCACGGTCGCCCAAAGAAGTTGAGTGCACGTGCTCAGCGTCATATCCAGAGGTTGTCTTTGGGAAACAGACGTATGAGTGCTCCCAGCATTGCTGCAGAGGTTGAAGGCGTAGGGGGGGTCAGCCTGCAAGTGCTCAGACCGTACACTGCATAAAATTGGTCTGTATGGCTGTCATCCCAGAAGGAAGCCTCTTCTAAAGATGATGCACAAGGGGGCCTGCAAACAGTTTGCTGAAGACAAGCAGACTAAGGACATGGATCACTGGAACCATGTCCTGTGGTCTAATGAGACCAAAATAAACTTATTTGGTTCAGATGGTGTCAAGCATGTGTGGCGCCAACCAGTTGAGGATTACAAAGACGAGTGTGTCTTGCCTACAGTCAAGCATGGTGGTGGGAGTGTCATGGTCTTGGGCTGCATGAGAGCTGCTGGCACTGGAGAGCTACAGTTGATTGAGGGAACCATGAATGCCAACATGTACTGTGACCTACTGAAGCAGAGCATGATCCCCTCCCTTCAGAGACTGTGCCGCAGGGTATTGTAACAACCCCAAACACATCTCCAAGATGACCACTGCCTTGCTAAGAAAGCTGAGGGTAAAGTGATGGACTGGCCAAGCAATTCTCCAGACCTAAACCCCATTGAGCATCTGTGGGGCTTCCTCAAACGGAAGGTGGAGGAGCGCAAGGTCTCTAACATCCACCAGCTCTGTGATGATAACATGGAGGAGTGGAAGAGGACTCCAGTGGCAACCTGTGAAGCTCTGGTGACCTCCATGCCCAAGAGGGTTAAGGCAGTGCTGGAAAATAATGGTGGCCACACAAAATATTGACACTTTGGGCCCAAATTGGACATTTTCACTTAGGGGTGTACTCACTTTGGTTGCCAGTGGTTTAGACATTAATGGCTGTGTGTTGAGTTATTTTGAGGGGACAGCAAATTTACACTGTTATACAAGCTGTACACTCACTACTTTACAAAGTGTAAATTCTTCAGTGTTGTCACATTAAAAGATAGAAAAAAAATATTTTACAAAAATTAGTTTTTTTATTTTTAAACTCTTTTTTTTTTTTTTTTTCCAAGGAGCTGGGTGGAAAATTTTTGGTCAATGTGCATCCAATGAGATGTAGGCATTGTATGGGTATCTGTCAGTCATGGGTGCTGGTTGTCAGAACACAATAGCCATCACTGCAGATTCATTCATTCATTCATTCATTCATTCATTAATGATGTTTAGTGTGGATGGGAAATCGAGTGATCTCTCTTGTTCAGTCTGTAGTGCTGAACAAGGGATATCTTAATGTGTATGGCTAGCTTTAGTTCAGTGACCAGCAACCCCCACAAGTCTTGGGGGTCGGTCACATGAGCAGCCAGGGGGCAGTAATTGCGGGTGGTTGTGCCATGGTTTTACTGTCCCCCGACCACCCACCCCTAAAGAAGGGCATGCGGCCACTCGGGACGGTGCACATGCCATGGCAAAAATGAAATTGCATGTTGCATTTGGTGGACAATACTGTCACTGAACCAAACCCATTTAAATGTTTTGGGCTGCGCTAAAACCACCTTGCAACTGCTTGAGATGCACACAGTTGCAGCACGGTGGTTCAGCTTAGGCTAGATACACACTACTGTGTGTCGAACGGGCAAAATTGCATGCTTTCCCGACACCTACAGAAACATGCTGGCGTTTAGCAAAGGTGCTGTGGTTGCAATAATTAATGGCAACCCCATGCATCTGATAAACATAATGGGGTTCAGTGATGTGCGTTTTTAGAAAAGAATCAGGGACTTATTTTCAGTGCATAGGGCAGCCCATTGAAATGAATGCACCTGTTGAACCCGTATGTGTGAACCAAGCTGTAAGATTAAAATAGGCATTTATGATGAAGCATATCACTTCTTCACCACCTGCTAAATGCTCTCTGAAAAGTGACCCACCACAAATTTCATTTCAGAGGCATGGCAAGGGCAGCCACATGGGGGAGAGAACCCTTATCCTTGTCCATACTCCTGTGAGGTCCACTGTCTGGGTCATGGGGAGTCGCACAGCCGCTGTTGCAAACTCTTCACATGCGCAGAACAATCCCATTCATTTCTATGAACAGGGAGTTTGCAGAGGTGGCCATGTGTAGTGCACAATGTGGATATCACACTTTGTACCAGGTTAGTTACACGCAGTACTGACACCAGTGAGTCACCGAAGCAGCCAGGAACCTAGAGCTTTCAAAAGGAAGTCCGTAATGGCAGTCCCATCATTTTTTCCTGAGAGCACCATAGGTGCAGGGACTGACATGCGGGATTCAGTGGATGTGCCTCTTAGGTGACTATTTTATATTTGTGGTATAATGCTAATGTCATGCAAAATGAAACTTCTAGATGTAACATACTAAGGCTCCATTTACACGGGACACTATTTCAACCTCCTTTGAACTATTTTTTTTAGAAGTCGGCGTCTAAAACGGCCGTTTTGCCACATTTTGCATGCCGCGTTTAGTGGCTTTTGCTGCGTTCACTTCTAGGAGCCTTTTTCTTAAAAAAAATGGAAACAGCTGTAAAGAAAATGGTCCTAGAAGAGAGTTACCGCGTTTAGGCGCGTTTACAAGCTGTTTGGGTTCAGACGCCGGTTCAGAGGCATTTGAAAGCCTTTAAGCTCAACTGCCTGGAAACTACATTAAACGACCCCGTGTAAATGTACTGATAAGATAACAGAGGAAAGTTCAGGGGCAGCTGAAAAAAATGCCCAAATGCCTATAAACGTCCGTTTACCAGCAGCAGTGTAAATGAGGCCTAATTAAGCTGGCCATACACTGATATATTTTTATGTACAGCCTGCAGGCTTAAATTGTATATAGACCCCAAAACCAGAATTGTAATATATTGCAGTTTACCAATCCTTAGATGTGGTGACTGCATTAGTTTTTTTTTTTTTTTTTTTTTTTTTTTCTTTTTTTCACTTGTTGATCTTGCCACTAACTCAATTCCTGTCTTAAGCCTTGTGTACATGGGTGTAACGGTTGAACGTACAACTTGGTTGAACCAACTTCTCTACACACGGTACAACAGTTATACGACCGCTTGTTGTACAACCAAAGTTTTTTTTCTATCTAGTCTGATCATCCAACTTCAGTTGTACAACTGTTGTACGATGGCTGTTGAAATCAGGCGTACTAACGGTCGGATGATTGTACAGCAAGCTGGTTGTATGACTGTTGTACCGTGTGTACTGGGCTTAAGTGTCTCCTTTCTGGTAGGCGGAGCAATGAAGACACCTTTTTGGATAGCAGCATTGTCAGTTTGGGGAGAGGGTAGTGTTAGATTAGCAGGTTTACATGAACTTGACTAACAAAGGAAAGCCACGCTCAATTAACACTTTATAAGCCGCTACAGGTAGGTGTAGAGGTGTTTGTGTTTTTTTCCCCTTTCTTTTGGGATAAAGGTTTAAAGGTGCAGTATGGCCAAAGCTATTTTGGCTGTACTTCTGCGGATAACAGAAGTGCACTTTGTTCACTCCTGTGACCCGTATTCAGCCGGTAGCGGGGTAAAGCCGGCTGACGTCACGTCTGTTCAGGCACTGGAGAGATCCTGACTTTAATGTTGGGCATCCACCCAGCTGCCTGGAATGGCAGCAGGCTCAGCCCCTCAGTACACCAGTGAGAGCCTGAGCCAGCGGCTCCCGTCCCCCACACCCCAGTGATCCAGTGAGCTCTGGAGGTTTAGGACATGGAACTGGTACAGTGAGGCCTAGTCATCACTGCTCACCTCCTCCATCAAAGGAGTGATCTCTCAAAGGCTGAGCTACTGCATCAAGCTAGAGCATGTGAGGGGCTTTGAATCAGAGGACAAGCTCACTTCTGTGATGCTGGAAGAGAGTAGTAACGACTAGGCCTCACTTAGTAACATCCTGGTAGTATACCAGTCAGGCTTCAGGAGCTATATAAATGGCCTACACTTATAACAAGGGCATTATTAAACTTTAGTCAGCTGCAAAGTTTGTTTTTATGTACAAACACCCTTATCGGCATAGGCAGGGGGGTGTGTGTGTGTGTGTGTGTGTGTGTGTGTGTGTGTGTGTGTGTGTGTGTGTGTGTGTGTGTGTGGTGGTTTTTTTTTTTTTTTTTTTGTAAAGGTGAACTAACCCTTTTACCTTGGTTCCCACTGGCTTTGAAATCGTGCTACTTCAACACGATTTCTAGGCCGCTATTCAGTGCAATTTCATGCACAGATGTCTATGCAAGTAGCACATGAAATCACAAAAAATAGTGCAGGAACCGTTTTCAAAATCGGTGCAGGTCAGTCGCACTGATTTGGATGGTTCCATAGGCACAACTATACATGCATACATATAGAAGATCAACACAGCTCAGCAGACCTGGTGTGAATGAGCCCTAACATTTTCGTATTTGAATATATGTAGATAGGCAGAGGAAATCTGACCAAATGCAGCTGGTAATGCAGGTCACATTAACTTTCTTCTTCACTTATTTTGTAACTTACTGTGTATGATACAAAGTTTTGCAGCCCAGCTGTGTTGCAATTCTGTTGGTTCACACTTGCTTTCTCGTGAATTCACACCGCTTGGGAAAGAAAGTTGGTGATATATTTTAAGTCGTTTTAATGTCTGACTATCTAATCTATTGTGTCAGTTTATAACTGTTAATTTGTATTACATTATCTTGTTACAATGGCACCTGAAAGGTAGTGAGCTGTATTAGGCTGAAAGCAAACATGTTGTCGATTAAAGTTGATGCGTTGAAAGCAGAAAAAACGTGCAATGCAGTTTGTTCTGTATGGGACTGTGTAGTGGCAGACTGGTCAGGATGCCCATGCTGTCCTGTGTCCTCTGCCAAAAGTGCCTACAGTGGGCATTAGAACTGGAGCGCAGAGCAATGGAGGAAGGTGGTCGGGTCTGATTTTGAAGTGGTTTTGAAGAACACAACGAGTTCAAGGTGCCTCGAAATTCTCCAGATATCAGGCCAATCAAGCAGCTGTGGGATGTGCTGGAAAAATCCACCTCACAACTAAGGCCCCTTTCACACTGGAGCGTTATTACAGCGGTAAAGCGCTAAAATTACCGCTGTAATAACGCTCTAAATATTATTTTCATGCATCTCTATGGATGCTTTCTCACTGAGGCGTTGCGCTAGTGCAGCGCTTCAGAAAATCATGCAAGCATGATTTTTCAGGAATGTGGGGAGCGGTGTATTCACCGCTCCTCCACCGCTCCTGCCATTAAATTCAATGGGCAGCGCTCCCGTAGCGGCTGTACACCGCTCCGGGAGCGCCGAGCGCCGGCACTTTTAACCCCTGTTTAACCCGTTGTGGGGGGGTTAAAAGTGCCCCGCATCCGCCTGCATAGCGGCGCCGTAGCGCCTCTATAACAGCGCTAAATCCCCGCTGAGACTAGCGGGGATTTACCGCTACCGCCCGCCAGCCCCAGTGTGAAAGGGGCCTTACTGAACTTAAAGGACAGGTTTACCTGGTTTTTAGGATGGAACATGTAACCCAGCCTTTCTCAACTTTTTCAACACCGAGGAACCCTTGAACGAATTCCCGATCTCGGGGAACCCCTGCTAAAAATGAAAAGTCTACAACTCGTGATACATTAGTGTGATGGTCAATGGGAAGAATGCTCCTTACACTTGTAGTCATTGGGAAGGATTACCCCCTTACAGATAGCTAAAAAGATCAATGTTATCATTGGGAAGTTATCTGAGAGGTAGAAATTGACCATTGCTCAAGAAACCCCTAGCAACCTTTGGTGGAACCCTTAGACCCCTTTCACACTGAGGCGTTTTACAGGCGCTATTTAGCTAAAAATAGCGCCTGTAAAGCACCTCAAAAATCCCTCCCCACCCACCCCAATGTGAAAGCCCTGAGTGCGCTTGCAGGACGTTACAAAAAGTCCTGCAAGCAGCATCTTTGGGGCGGTGCGGTGAGCGGTGATACACCGCTCCTCCACCGCCCCTGCCCATTGAAAACAATGGGCAGCGCTTCCGAAGCGGCTGCACACCGCCTCGGTAGCGCGGTGCTCCGGCACTTTTAACCCCGTTTTAACCCCTTGTGGGGGGTTAAAAGCGCCGCGCACCCGCCTGCATAGCGGCGCCGCTATAACGGCGGTAAATCCCCGCTGAAACTAGCGGGGATTTACCGCTACCGCCCGCCAGCCCCAGTGTGAAAGGAGCCTAAGGTTGAGAAACCCTGATGTAACCTGTCCCCACACCTGCAGCTGCTGCCTGCTCTGCTGCCTCTAGTGACTGCAAGCAGGGGATCTCCCCCCACTAGCTGTCACTAATTTAAAAAACATGTCCATGCAGGGCTCCATTCACCCAGCGTCATCATTCATTCACTGAGTACTGTGAATGGGAAACTTACAAGTACAAGCAGCATTTTGCAGCTGTTTCGTAATGAACTACCATGGCAATGTTGAGCTTATCTGGTAGTTCATTGTCTCTTTGTATCTTCAGGAGTCCTGTATGGCACCTAAGATCTGCTGATTGTGGGTGCAATGCTTCATAGGCTCTAAGTTTTAAAAAAAAAAGCACATTTTTCCTTTTTTTTTTTTTTTTTTAACCTGCACAAAGCTGTGCATTTATTTATTTGGTTTAAGGCTTGGTTCACACAGGGGCGACTTGCGCTCTGACTTCTGTCACCTCAAGTCACCCCAAGTTGCTTGACATCTTAAATCCCATTGAAATGAATGGGAGCTGTCTTAATGTACTTTACTGAAGTTGCTCCGACTTCAAAAAAGGTTCCTGTACAACTTCTAGGCGACTTCTATTCGACTTGTGCCCATACAGGACATACATACGACTTTCAGGAAAAAAAAATATTTACACAGTTACTCCCTCCCTTCTCTGATTGGCCACAGGCAAAGTCGCCTGGCATGGTGTCACGTTGTAGGTCACCTGCCGAAGTCAGATCACCTCTGTGTGAACGCAGCCTAACTGTTTGCCGACCGCCCGCCGTCCTAATACGGCGGCAGGTTGGCACTGCTGCGCGAACCGCTGTAGCTGTATAGTGGCGCACCCTCACGCACGATGCTTGAGTGTGCCCGGGGTCGGGTGAACTTGGTGTCCGCCAGCGACCCGCAATCGTCTGTTAAAGAGGCACAGTGTAAACATGGCGGATCTCCGTTCTGTTGGGACATATGACAGATCTACTGTTTCCAGTAATCTGGGACAGTTAGATCTGTCATACCCCATCAGCCCAGCCCCCCACACAGTACACACTGAGGGAACACACTTAACCCCTTGATCACCCCCTACAGTTTAACCCCTTCCCTGCCGGTGACATTTATACAGTAATCGGTGGCTATTTTAGCTCCGAGTGCTGTATAAATGTCATTGGTCCCAAAGGTGTCCTATCTGTCTGCCGCAATATCACAGTCCTGAATGAAAATTTCAGATCGCCGCCATTGCTAGTAAAAATTAAATAAAAACGCATACATAGACCAAGATAAACGTATTTGGTTCAGATGTTGGCAAGCGTGTGTCGCAGCAACCAGGCGAAGAGTACAAAGTCAAGTGTTTTCCTACAGTCAAGCATGGTGGTAGAAGTGTCATGGTCTGGGGCGGCGTGAGTGCAGCCGGCACTGGGGAGCTACAGTTCATTGAGGGAACCGTGAATACCAACATGTACTGTGACATATTGAAGCAGAGCATGATCCCCCTCCTTTCGGAGACTGGGTCGCCGGGCAGCATTCCAACATGTTCTCGCACAC
>BLSH010151615.1:397785-414160 GCA_018402905.1 Glandirana rugosa | reverse complement strand
ACCCCTCTTTTTTGACACAGCTTGGGGACGTCCCCACAAAGTCATGAAGAGCTGCGTCTGTCAGTGAACGTAGGAGAAAAAGGGATTTTATTAAAACTTACTGTAAAATCCTTTTCTCCGAGTTCACTGACAGACGCAGCACCCACCCCTCTGGGCTCTGTTTTGGTACGGCTTGTGTACAAACTGGAGAGCTCCTCTGGGAGGGGGGTTTTAATGTAGGAAAAGAGGATGGTCCCCAGGGGAGGGGCCAGCTGATTTCTTTTCCCTGCCTAGTTAACTCCTGGTAAGACGAACATAAAACCCCACAAAGTCATGAAGAGCTGCGTCTGTCAGTGAACTCGGAGAAAAGGATTTTACGGTAAGTTTTAATAAAATCCCTTTTTCTTTAGTGCAGCATAATGATTGTGTTCTAAACTATTTATTGATTATTTCTATTGGGAAAAGTAGATCACAAATAGAAAGCGATTATTTATCGAAGTATGACCCCTGTTTGAAGTGCTGAAAACTGCCTGCATCACCAAAATCACATGTGGAGCACCAACCATGTAAAGCATGATCAAAGATTTTGAAAGTTTAAAACACCATAAGTGTACCAAGTTGACCCTAAAATATTAAAGCGGAGTTCCACCCAAAAGTGGAACTTCTGCTTTAGGGAAGGTGACCCACAGGGTTTGCACGGGGTCCCAAGTCCACTTCCTCTCCTAGAGCCACGGCTCTGGAAGGAAGTTCAAGGAGAAGGGAGGGGAGAAGAGATCGGTGCTGTGCATGGCTGCATTTCGTTTTTTTCTACCCTTCCTCTTTACACTGCATTCAAGCAGCAGCAGGAGCCATTGGAAGTGGGTGGGGGTGGGCCTATGTCCCGCTGTGTAAGTCTATGGAGCGCGGCCCCATAGACACACAGGTCAGGAGTGTTGGGACTACGCTCTCCCCATAGCCAACGGCTGGCTATTGTAGTCCCTCAAAAGAAGGGGAGGAGCCCATATCGCTGCCGAGGACCCCAGTAGAGGAGAATCGTGGGCCCCTCTGTGCAATACCACTGCACAGAGCCAGTAAGGATGGGCTTGGGCAGTTCCCCGCTCTCAGTGGGCATTTAAAAGATCCTACTGATCCCTGCTGCTGGGTTCAGTTAGATCTCTTATGCTCATGGTAGCCAAGCCCCCTCCACAGTTAGAACACGCCCAGTTAACAGTTAACCCCTTCACTGCCCCCTGCAGGTTAACCTCTTCACTGCCAATGACACTTGTACAGTAATCAGTGGATATTTATTTAAATTTCTGATTGCTGTATAAATGCCATTGGTCCCAAAAAAGTGTCAAAAATGCCTGACATGTCCGCCCCAATATCAAAGTCCTGGTAAAAATCGCAGATCACCACCATTACCAGTAAAAAAAAAAAAAAAAAAAAAAAAGGGCAGAAATGAATCCTCATGGTTTGTAAATGCGGCAACTTTTGCAAACCAATCAATAAACGCAGATTGCGATTCTGTTTGTTTTTAGCAGAGTAAGACTTTTTTTTTTTTTTTTGCAAAATTGTCACTCTTTTTTTGTTTGTATCGGTGATCAGAAATGATGCAGAGGTGATCAAGTACCACCAAAAGAAAGCTGTTTGTGGGGGTAAAAAAGGACACAAATTTAATTTGGGTACAAAATCGCACGACCGTGCAATTGTCAGTTAAAGCGACGCAGTGCCGAATCGCAAAAAGTGCTCTGGTTCTAACATGGGAAATTCTTCCGGGGCTAAAGTGGTTAAAAAAAAAAATTGACACTATAACTCCATGTAAGCCAGACTCTCAGGGTTGCATGCATCTGGAAAGCAGGGGAGGGATAAGATGTGTGCTGCTTAACTGGTCACATTGCCAATGACCTTTCACTCATCCGCTCGTCCTCCATTCATTGAGCGCTTTTCATTATGAGAAGAGATGGCACAGTTTTATGAATGGAATGGGGGGGGCGGGGGGCAGAAAGGGTAGGCATAAGAGCGACTTGAGGATTTCTCCTGCTGTGGGAGAATGCAAATAAAGGAATATGACATCCTTTTTCTTATTGTTAAATTATAATTCTGTCTTGTTATTGAGATTGCATATATATCAGGGTAGGTTATATCCCGATTGTCATAATTAAAATGTATATTCATATGGCACATTCACTATGATTAAAAAAAAATCCACCCTGTAAAAGTAGATGGTTACATCATAAATCCCATCTTGAGAGCATTGACTGAAATGTATTTCTGCAAACACCACTGGTATCTAACAATTTTGTGTTTTGAATATCTGATCCCCTGCTGGCACTATGGTTCCTAATGCTAGTTGTTACATCAGTACAGGACAAAGTAACAAAGGATCGGGGGGAGAGAGAAATCACAGCATTGAGCTTAGGACACAGTATCTGAAACCTTTTTTCTTGGAAGCCACTAGTCTAGCAGTAGCAATGTATGTGTGTCGGGTAGCAGTATTGAGGTACTTGTGTTGTGGAAAACCAGCAATGTATGTGTGTGGCTGAAATGTATCTATATTTTTTCTGCTTAATGCTTAACTTGTATTTCAGAGTCCTTGGCTGTTGAAGTCTACTCAGCTGGTTAAAGATTAATTCGCATATTGTTTTGCAAATATGAAATATATGTAAAGCTCAAAAGGAAAGTATCTTTAAAAGCCAGCCTTTCACCTAGACAAACGTAGGCCTGTGACCATGCGTATGTTCTGATCTCTTTGTGTTTTCCCTTTTGTACATGCTGCATGAAATTGCTGACAGCCACAAATGGGGCCTGTTCACACCAGCAGCGGTGTTAAGCTGGCTATAGATGGGTCGAAATTCGACTGGTTTAGCAGGGAGCGGACAAGATTCGATCAATCTATGGGTAGGCTGATTCTACTGAAAGCGATCCATAGATCCCTTCAGTACAACCGGCCTGTCAGATTTTTTTGTACTGATCGTTGCTTGTGGTCCTGGGCAGTGTGACATGGATTGTGCCACCCCACTTTGCACTTTTTTGCTGTACAGCCCAAATGTATTAGCCCTTATACAAACGGCGTATCATTTGATGGTCTCTTGATTTTTATTGTGTTGAGTTTAAGTGCAGGCTGTGTAATTTTGTATGTTCATTTTATATCACTGTTTGATTGGACCGGGGGATCGGCTTGGGGACGCTCTGTGCAATTCTATTGCACAGAGCGGATAAGTATGTAATGTTTGTTTAGAAAAAAAATCTTTTGACTTCACAATCACTTTAAGAACTGGCTGAATTTGTTGTATGTGTTGGAACTAATCAACAGCATGCCTTTCATGAATTAAACATGGGACTATGCCACCAGAAATAACACGAATGCCATGCCCAACAAATTAGGAGAGTGCTTTATGTCTTGTGGCCCTTTTTGTTCTAGAATTGGTGCTGCCTTGTCAGTGTTGCATCTCTTATATTGGATCTCATTTAATGTAACACTATTGATGCATTGTTGTATGGAGTTTATAGGGGGCTCTCTGACAGGCTAAAAAGCTTTTGATGGCAGCGGTTTTAACCATAATGCATTAGGTAAACAGTCTGAGGGCTGCCGTTGACATCTTCTATGTATTGAACGGTGTAACAGCCTGCAGGGAATCTGCTCAGACTTGCAGTAATAGAGGCTGCTGTATAGATTGATTTTTCCTACCAAGGGTTAAAATTGGATCCTTGGTCTCAAATGTGTGGTGCACATCTTATGTCACTACATGTGTGTGCGTAGGATGGAAGTATTAGAGCAGCTTTCCCATGCACAGACACACTCGAGGGCCGTGTTTGTTGGAAGCCAGTAATCTGACAGCAGGTTTTGGGAGAAAAGCGGAGAATACAGTGGAAGGCATTCACATTTCATACTCTGTGTTCCTGCTGCTGGTAATTGGACCCAAAACACAAAGCCTCTGTTTTAATCACTGCTCAAAGTAGAATTCAAGGATTTGTATGGCCCTGACCCAAATTTACACCCAAACCTTCCTCTTTTCTCTACCAGATCCTATCTCATCAATCTTATTTAGGTTTTCTTTTTCTGTACGGATTACTGATAAATGACTGTTATTACTCCCTGTGTTATCACCAGACTTGCAGGGGCAACAGTTGGAAGGTCAGTTGCTATTGGCATAGGCACGCCCCCAGAATTGCATCTCCCAAGAGGCCTTTCCCTACACACAGTGAGTGGGCAGGCTCATGTGACTCAAGGCAGCTGCATTGCTGGAAAATTAAATTTACAGGGTCTATAGGGATGATTTACTAAAGGCAAATAGGCTGATTGCTTTGGGATGAAATTTTCCTTTAGCTTATTGAATGTGTTGAAAATTTACTTTGCAAAGAGTAACCAATCGCATGCAAGGGAGGGGGAAAAAGTGATTGGATGATGGAAGCTTCACCCAATTCAAGGAGCTATGGGAACGTTCTCTTCTAAAGTCTAAGTTCCCATGCGAAGTGAACAGTCCATTAGTAAATCAACCCCAATACATGCACGTGTAGAGGGACATAGAAGAATTTGGAATAGCCTGAGGTCTGGGGTCCAGTAGGCAGAGCCCAACCACTCTGCTTTTAAAGGATAGTTCACCTTTACAAAAATCCTGCCTATGTGCGTAAGGGATGTTTGTAGATTTAAAACTGATCTGGCTAAAGATGAACACAACCCTTACTATAGGTTTAGGTCATTTTATATAAACTTATGATACTGCCAGGATGTTGCTAAGTGAGGCCTGGTCACCAATGCTCACCTCCACCATCACAGGAGTGAGTTCTTTCTCTGATTCAAACCCCATCACATACACTCTCTCTCCCCTAATGCAGTAGCTCTGATTTCAGCCTTTGAGAACTCACTGCTGTGATGGTTGAGGTGAGCAGTGATCACTAGGCCTCACTTGGCAACGTCCTGGGAGTATTCCAGTCAGGCTTTATAAGGTAAATGGCCTGCACCTATAGCAAGGAGTTATTCAACTTTAGTCAGAGCTGCGCGGTTTGTTTTATCTACAGATGCCCCTTATCTGCATAGGCTGTTTTGTCGTAAAAGTGAACTCTCCCTTGAAGGTTCCAGAACAGCCAAATCACTGTGTTGGCTTACACAGAAATGTGCATACATTGCAGAGATACTGTGTGGTTTGTTTTTTTTTTTTTCCTTTTTTTGCCATGATGGAGAATTTTAAAGCCCCGTTCTGGGCTAAAACTATTTTACTCTTCCGTTCACTGACAGATGCAGCCTTCTTATGACACGTGGGGTTATGCTCATATTACTAGGAGTATACTAGGTAAAAATAAAACAAAAGCATAGGTTGGCCCCTCCCAGGGGGCCGTCCTCACCTTAGCATATAATCCCCCTGCTCTGCATAGCACATCAGTTTTAAATTGCCTAGTGCAAGGAGTAGACCTGGTTCCCTATGGGATCTGCGGTCTCCTGAAGATCTTTTCTGATGAAGACTGTTATCAAGAAGCCGGTTGGTGGTATAGAGGATATCTAGAATCCAAAAACTTTCCCCAGTCCGGCCGACACTATGCAAGCTACCCTTAGCGGGGGCCCGCCGCATGTCACCCATTCCGTGCAGGCGGCCAGTGGCTAAAACCCACTAGAGCCCAGTGACTGGTTTTGTTCCTGTCCAGGGGCCTGGCCAGCAGCATGCCTCTCTATGGGGAGGTAAGTCTGCTCTGGGTGGCTACCCGCTGTGCCCGTCGGATTGGTGAGTGGACCCCTCTTCCGTCCTAGGGGCGTGGAGAGTGGGCACCTGGGTAGCTTCTGTGGTAGCTGGCCGGTGGGGGTCCGTTAGTGGGAACACACTGGGTGGTACCCCTTTGAGGATTATCTCCCGGTGATCAGGTGTTTGAACAGGCGGTGTTCAAGGAATGGCTACGGCCGTAAAATTCCTTTGCTTTACCTAAAAGCTTTGCTGTTCGCTACCCCTTTGAGGATAGCTTTACTAAGAGATGGGCGTCCCCAGCGGTGGACCCTCCAGTGGCCCGTCTGAATAAGGCAATGACCATTCCCTTGGAGGGGTCTCCGTCTTTTAAGGAAGCTGCCGATCGCCGCACGGAGGCAGTGTCTAAGGCACTGTTCTTGTTGGCTGGGTCAGCCATGCGGCCGGCTCTAGCAGCTGCGATGGCGGTGCAATCTCTTCACGAGCACGCTGCCACATTACACTCCGGTTTAACTTGTGAGTGTGCACAGGCTGAAGTACAGCGGGCACAACATTTGGAAGAGGGTCTCCGCTACATATGCCATGCGGCTTTGGACCTGCTTCCCATGCTGTCAAAAATGTCTGTTTTTGCAATTATCAGGCGGGTGCTGTGGCTCCGCTCTTGGTCGGACGACCAGGCTTCAAAGAAAGCTCTTACAGATCTTCCCTTTCAGGGAGGGCGTCTGTTTGGCCCACAGTTGGATGAAATCATTAAGGATTTCACAGGAGGGAAGAGTACTTTCCTTCCAGAGCCAAAGCGGCGGGATTCTCGCCGTAGGCAGGGCCTGTTTCTTCAGGTCAGAAGTTTTTTCGTCCGGTGTCCACGTTAAGAGTTCGGTTGGCTGATCAACCTGCAGGAATCATCGTTGACTCCATCCTGCCAGCTGGAATACCTGGGTCTGATTCTGGACATGGTGCAGGCAAGGGTGTTTTTACCACCAAACAAGCTCCTGACACTTCAGGCAGCAGTGCAAACCCTGTTATCACGCCACGGTTCTGTATGCGAGTGTTGGGGCTCATGGTGTAGACTTTCGAAGTGATACCTTACGCCCAGAGTCACACACGGCTCTTGCAGAAGGCGATTTTGTCGCAATGGGACAAATCCCCCCCCTATCCCTAGACAGACTGATCAGGTTGGATCATCAGTCCCGAGGATCCTTGATTTGGTGGATTCGGGCTCCGGCCCTAAATTTGGGAAAAAGTTTTCTCCCCCTCAATTGGTCGATAGTAACGACGGATGCCAGCCTATCGGGCTGGGGAGGGGTCCTGGGTCAGTTCTCTGCCCAGGGTCGTTGGTCAGTGCAGAAAGCTTGTCTTCCAATAAATGTACTGGAACTAAGAGCGATCAGACTTTCTATCCCATTGGTCAGGCTGCGAGGCCTCCCTGTCCGGGTTCAGTCGGACAATGCCACGGCTCTGGCATATGTGAACCATTAGGGCGGAACAAGAAGCTCGGCAGCAGCCGCGGAGGCGGCTCTGATCCTTCGGTGGGCAGAACTTCACGTGCCAGCTCTCTCTGCAATCTACATTCCAGGCGTGGAAAACTGGCAGGCGGACTTTCTCAGCCGCCGGACTCTGGATCAGGGGGAATGGTCCCTACATCCAGAAGTGTTCCGCCAGATTTGCCTCAAATGGGGCACGCCAGAGGTGGACCTCATGGCCTCCAGGCTTGGCTATTGAGTCCCAGGTGTTGAGGGATAGGGGTGTCTCGGACTCTGTGATCCCTACTATGATTGAAGCACATAAATGTACCTCACGTAAGATTTATCATAGGACCTGGAAGGCCTATATTACCTGGTGCGAGGCAGGGGGTTGGAACCCCCGCTCTTATATAGTGTCCAGAGTACTGACTTTTTTGCAGCAAGGACTGGACAAGAACCTGCCGTTAAGTACGCTTAAGGGTCAGATTTTGGCCCTGGCGGTTCTTTTTCAATGGCCCTTGGCATCTCATTCATTGATCCGTACATTTGTACAAGGGGGAAGTCATGTGGCTCCTCGGATACGGTCGCCTCTGGTGCTTTCTGTGCTGCAGAAACCACCATATGAAAAGATTAGGGACATCTGTTGTCGCAGAAAGTGGCCTTTCTGGTGGCTGTTACATCCGCTAGGCGGGTGTCCGAGTTGGCAGCATTATCCTGCAAGTCATCTTACTTGGTCCTTCATAAGGACAAGGCGGTTTTGCGACCTTCCCCTTCTTTTCTTCCGAAGGTGGTTTCTTTTAATTTAAATGAGGATATTGTTCTTCCCTCATTGTGCCCGCACCTGTCGCATCCCAAAGAAGTTGAACTGCATTCTCTGGATGCGGTGAGGGCTTTGCGGGTGTATTTGTTTTTTACAGCTTCTTTTCGGAAGTCTGATTCTTTATTTGTGCTGACGGAAGGGTCGCGCAAAGGCATGGCGGCCTCGTCGGATACCATTTCTCGTTGGATAAGGAAGCGTGACTCATGCATATGAGATTCGGGGCAAGGTTCCCCCATTTCCAGTCACGGCTCATTCCACCAGGGCAGTTAGTACTTCCTGGGCATTTAGACACCAGGCTTCTTGTGTCTCAGGTGTGCAAAGCGGCTACTTGGGCCTCAGTGCACACGTTTACTAAGTTTTACAAAACTGATGTCTCAGCATCTTCGGATGCTGCCTTTGGCTGCAAAGTATTACAAGCGGCAGTGTAAGCGCGATTAGCGCCGTCTGAGAGGGCTTTTTCTGTTGGGTACAGTTTATTATAGTTTGCCCACCCCTCTTGATTGGCACAGCTTTGGGAAGTCCCCACGTGTCATAAGAAGGCTGCGTCTGTCAGTGAACAGAAGAGTAAAAGGGATTTTATTATAACTTACCGTAAAATCCTTTTCTCTGAGTTCACTGACAGACGCAGCACCCACTCCTCTGTGTTGTTTGTACGGCTTGTTACGAACTGATGTGCTATGCAGAGCAGGGGGATTATATGCTATGGTGAGGACGGCCCCCTGGGAGGAGCCAACCTATGCTTTTGTTTTATTTTTGCCTAGTCTACTCCTAGTAATATGAGCATAACCCCACGTGTCATAAGAAGGCTGCGTCTGTCAGTGAACTCAGAGAAAAGGATTTTACGGTAAGTTATAATAAAATCCTTTTTTTTTTTTTTTTTTTTTCATATCTCCCTCTAACCCATCCTACTAGCCATTATTTTTTTGGAAACAGATATACTCACCTGAGTCCCCCCCTCTCCAGGTCCCTCACCCCCACTGGGCGTGAAGAGCCACAAATCCTGCAGTGCAAATGATCGTCGATCCCCCTACATACCCTTGGGGTGACCTAACCGGTTTCAGGATCCTGAGCTATCCCTGCCACTGGACATCCAATTCACACATCCACTCCATGCAGACACCGAAGAAGAACCCAAGCAGGAAGTAAACAGAAGAGAAGACTGTGGACTATTGCGGCACATGACCACGGCTAGGGCAGGCCATAGCTGATGTTATTTTTCTTTCTTGCAACCATGAATTGCAAGAAAAAAATCTCTCAATATATATATTTTTTCTTTTTATCAATTGATCAGAAAGGTTGCAAGGGTAGTCTGTGTAGGTGACAAATATCCTTGTACAATTCTATTTTTTAGTTTTCAGCATTGAATAGTGTGTGTGTGTGTGTATTTTATTTATCAGTCTTAGCCATGCTTCATCTTCATACACCAACTGCTAACCAGACTTGGAAAGATAACAGCTCTAAAAAAAGAGTTCAAAAAACGTATGTAGCGTCAAGAAACCATAAACACTTTGTTTTCTTATTCAGTTTTAATATGTATTACTATGTTGCATATGTGGTATGTGATAAAGCAACTACCAGGATTAAATTAAACATGAGAATAACAAGGGGCTGCCATTGCAGAACTTCTGAAAATACTGGTTACCTGGCTGTCTCTGACATTGAGTCTCTGCCTCAGAGCAAGTATACAGTTTCTGGTTTTCTTCAAAAGTATCAAAGGATAAAGGTTAGCATGACAGCCAGATAGCTAGCATTTTTGAGAGCCCAGTAATGGTAACTGTGTTTCACAGAAGGCTACTAAGATTCCTACATGTAATTTATACTGTGAAATTCTAATGGGAAATACTTTTGTGAAAACTGACTATAGTAGTGTATGAGCTATTAACTCGCCTGCATAGAAGGCTGTTGTGTGGCTTTGTGGAAATTGAGGCATGTTCACACTAGTGTCTTGGCCTAACACATCTAACAGTGGAATCCCATTTCAATTTGAATGACAACCAATGCAGCTAAAGCAGCCCAAGAAGGGGTTAAAAGCTCCATGCTGTGGCGCTTCAGAAGCGCTGCCCATTAATTCCAATTGGCAGGCGCGGTTTAGGAGCGCTGTATAAACCGCTCCCAAACCGCCCAAAGATGCTGCTTGCAGGGCTTTTATTAACGTCCTGCAAAGCACTCGGAACTTTCACGCTGGGGCTGCATGGGTTGGCAGTTTTCAGGCGATTTATATGCGCTATTTCTAGCGCTAAAATGCCTGAAAACTGCCTTAGTGTGAAAGTGCCCTTAAAAATTTAAGTCTTTTTCAACTTTCGCTTTAACATTATCCACTCCAAATGCAAAATTCAGAAACGTAATCAAAGCAGACACCAATGCAAGTCGAAATGCATGTTAAATGAAACGCATGTTGTCGCATGACCATGCAATTGCCTAGCTCTACAAAAAAAGGCACCTCTACAGACACACAGATTTAAATGGGCCCTTCGAGTTCATGGGCTTCTCCATACTTTTAAGTACATTTATTTGAAGCTGAACTCTGACAAAAATAGGGTTTTATTAAGAACTTACCGTAAAATCCTTTTCTCCAAGTTCATTAACAGACGCAGCCTCTATTCATGACACGTGGGTTATGTACCTTTTTACTAGGAGTAGACTAGGCAGAACGAAAGTTCAAAAAGCAAAGCTGGCCCCTCCCAGGGGGCCGTCCTTACTCAGCACATAACCCCTCAGCCCTGCATAGCATATCAATTCGCAACAAGCCGTACAAACACAACACCGAGGCGTGGGTGCTGCGTCTGTCAATGAACTCAGAGAAAAGGATTTTACGGTAAGTTCTTAATAAAATCCTATTTTCTCTTACGTTCATTGACAGATGCAGCCTCTATTCATGACACGTGGGGACGTCCCAAAGCAGTGTCAAACAAGAAGGGTGGGCAAACAATAACAACTGTGCCCACAGAAAGATCTCGGGAGGCGCCAGCACCGCTGCCTTTAAAACTTTGCGGCCAAAAGCAGCATCCGCGGATGCTGACACGTCAACTTTGTAAAACTTAACAAAAGTGTGCACCGAGACCCAAGTAGCCTCCTTGCACACCTGAGACACCGATGCTTGGTGTCTAAGCGCCCAGGAAGTGCTAATCGCCCTGGTGGAATGAGCCATGACCGGAAAAGGGGGTACTTGTCCCCGAACAGTATACGCATGGGTCACGGTCAGTCTGCTGCAACGTAAAACAGTTGCAGACGAAGCCGCCAACCCTTTGCGCGGTCCATCTGTCAGCACAAACAGGGCATCCGACTTCCTAAAAGGAGCCGTAGCTGCCAAATACACCCGCAATGCTCTCACCACATCCAAGGAATGCAAAGCAATCCTTAGGGTGAGACGGGTGCAGACACAAGGAAGGGAGGACAATGTCCTCATTAATGTGAAAAGAGGATACTACCTTCGGAAGGCAGCACCGCCTTATCCTTATGTAGGACCATGTAAGGAGACCTACACGACAAAGCTGCCAATTCAGACACCAGCCTAGCGGATGTGATGGCCACCAAGAAGGCGACCTTCTGAGACAGCAGTTGTAAGGGAATATCCCTGATCTTCTCATAAGGCGGTTTCTGCAGTACAGAAAGTACCAAGTTTACATCCCACGGCGCCAGGGGTGACCGTACCTGAGGAACCACATGACGTACACCCTGTACAAATGTTCCAGGCAAAGAATGCGTCGCCAAGGAACGCTGAAACAGAATCACCAGAGCAGAGATCTGGCCCTTGAGGGTGCTTAAAGCCAACTTTTGGTCCAGGCCTTGTTGAAGAAAGGCCAGCACCCGAGCAACTGCAAATGAACGGGGGTTCCAACCTTCCTAGGCCTTCCAGGTGCGATGATAGGTCTTGCGCGCCTTAAGCATAGTGGGGATCACTGACTCAGAGACTCCCCTGTCCCTCAACACCTGGGACTCAATAGCCATGCTGTCAAAGCCAGTGAGGGTAAATTGGGGTGCAAGATGGGGCCCTGCGACAGTAGATCTTCGCGAAGCGGGAGCCGCCAGGGAACGTCTGTTACCATCCGCACCACATCGGTGTACCAGGGCGCCGAGGCCAATCCGGAGCCACCAGGATTGTCGGGATTCCCTCCACGTCTATCCTGCGCAGCAACCGTGGTAGAAGCTTGAGAGAAGGAAAGGCGTACAGAAGCCTGTACCAGGACCACGGGGCCACCAGAGCATCCGGGGCTGCCACCAACGGGTCATTTGACCTGCTCACGAAGGTCTTCACCTTGTGATTGAATCTGGACGCCAGGAGATCCACATCTGGCGTGCCCCACCTTTTGCAAATCTGGCGAAAGACCTTTCAGGGGAAGAAACGACTTCCCCAGGGTCAATGACTCTGTGCGTACGGTATTGCATCGATTGACGAGACCATGTGCCCCAACACCCGCATGCAAACATGTAAGGAGGACCACCGTTGTGACAGCAGGGACCGCACTGCTACTTGCAGTGCCTGCAACTTGTCCGGAGGTAGAAATGCCTTCGCCTGCACAGTGTCCAGTGTCAGCCCCAGATATTCGAGGCGGAAGGACGGGGTCAATGTCGACTTCTGTAGGTTGATCATCCAACCAAATTCCCTCAGTGAGGTCAGGGTGACAGTAACATTGTCCTCCAGAGCTTGAGCCGTGCGCAGGAGGAGATCGTCCAGGTAGGCTACCACAGCAATGCCCCTTTGTCGCAGCAGAGCGAGCACCGGGGCCAGTAACTTGGCGAACACCCGCGGAGCCGAGGCCAGGCCGAAGGGGAGAGCCACAAACTGGTAATGAAGGTCCCCTACAGCAAAGCGCAGGAAGCGCTGGTGCCCGACATAGATGGGAACGTGCAGATATGCGTCCTTGATGTCCAGGGACGCCAGCCAATCCCCTTGGTGCGGGGCGGCCATGACCGAACGGACTGATTCCATACTGAATTTGCGCGTCTTCACAAAGTGATTGAGCGCTTTTAAGTCCAGATCCGGCCTGCCCCCCCCCCCTTTTTTGCTGCCACAAAGCGGTTTGAATAGAAGCCGTGGAATCTCTCCGCCAGAGGGACTGGCACAATCGCCCCCTGTTCGGACATCGACCGCACAGCCCCTAGCAGGGCTAGCCGACGCTCTGGAGGGAGCCTTAAATTGGACGGAAGAACCTGTCCGGGGGCCGGGTGCTGAGCTCTATCTTGTACCTGGAGGACACCACCTCCCGCACCCACCGGTCAGAGATGCGGGCGGTCCATCGGTCCGCGAACTCCAGAAGTCGGCCCCCCACCCGAGATCCGGGCGGGGGCAACTGATCATGCGGAGGAGGACTTATCCTCCGTCTTTTCGGGCTTGCGTTGCCAGGGATGCTTACCAGAGCCTGAGGCAGACCTGCCGGGCCGGGAGTTCCTGCCCGCCTGACCGGGCGCACGAAAAAAAGCGCTTCTGCCCAGAGGGCTGAGGCCCCTGTTTGCGGCGCTGGTCACGCCGCTTGGGTTCGGGAAGGAACGTACTCTAAACCAACATTTTTGACAACATCGGTACCAAGTCCAGAGCTGCGTCACAAAGATAATTGAGCCCTTGCACCAGGTGGTCTGCTCGCTGCACGGACTCAGGCAAATCTATCCTGCCCCGGGCCTCACTCCACTCCATCGAACACTCCGTGAGCAACTGAGCTACCATGACAGACGCCAAGGCCGGTCGCATGGCTGCCCCCGCCACCAAAAAGAGTTCCCCTCTAGGGGAATAGTTGCCGCCTTGTTCAGGTGGGCCACTGGCAGATCCACCGCGGGGGAGACCCATTTCTTTCACAGGCTGTCCTCAAAGGGATAGCACACAGAAAAACCTTTTGGCAGGGTAAAGGAATTCAGCGGACATTGCCATTCCTTTATACACATACTGATCAAAATACTGGAGGTAGGGAAAAACCTTAGGAGCATGGGAGGGCTTCTTGGACCCGAAAGTATAGGCAGATGCCTGTGCCTCTCCAGCCTGATCCAGGTGTAGTGAATCATGGACGGCCGCGACCAGGGCGTGCACCAGCGCCTTTTCGCGCGCCACCGAGGCCCCCTGGTCCTCCTCCCCATGAGAGCTCCACGGGGGTCCCCGTGATCCCCAGAGCCCCCTTCGGGTTCCGAGTCCTTCTCAGAGGATTGCGGGGGGAGGGGGCGCTTTTTAGGGCCCCCCCTACACCGGTCCGATTTCCCCCCCGGGCGAAAAACTCCTCTAAGATGGAGGTTAACTGATCTAGGGGAATCGGAGGTCCCACCTCGGCCTGTGATTCTGCGGACCCCTCCGGAGAAGCAACTGTCGGTTCAGCCGCCATTGTACCACCGCCAGGACACTTGTGAGGCCTACCAGCCATCACCCCCACAGTGCCACCCCCTGCAAAGCCTCAGGACTGCCCAGTAAGACTCAGCACCGCCGCTCCTGCACCCCAGGGAGAAAGCAATACTTGCGGAACCCTGTGCCAAAAGGAGGCCGCCACTGTCTGCCAATGCCACCGCTGCTGCGATCTGTCGAGCTGCTGATGTTGCTGCTGCTGCTGCGTTGCCGGAAGAAATTGCGCCAAAAACACATGGAAAAAAACTCCCATACAGGGAGACCAACCAAAAATGGCTGCCGACAAACACAAGAGGCCGAAACACCTCAAAAATGGCCGCGACCGTGGCAAAATGGCCGCGGCTCCGGGAAAATGGTGGCCAACGGGGTAAGGAAGGACATGACAGGGACCAGTGGGCCTGTACCCCCCCCCCCACCGGAACGGGCACCGCTAGTCGCCCCCCTCTGCCCCAGGGAGAAGGTGGGTGTCACTCACCCATCCAGACGGGCGTAGCAGGTAGCCACCCGGTGCAGACCTTCCTCCTCCCAGGCGGGGAGGGATGCTGCTGGGTAAGCGACCCCTGGAACAGGCCATAGCCTGGACACTGGGTACGCAAGGTGGGATGTTTAACCCACCGGCCGCCCGCATGGAACGGGCAGGATGCGGCGGACCCCGCCAGTGCTAAGGGTGGCTCGCATCCGTCGGCCGTGCTGGGGGAAATGGCAGGACCTATAAACGTCCGCGTGGTCCCCAGCCAGCTACTTGATTGCAGTCTTCATCAGAAGGCTTGCACAAAAAGAATAAAAGAAAAAACTTTAGGGGAACCGCAGTTCCCAGCAGGGAACCAGGTCTAACTCCTTGCACTAGGCAGAAGAAAACTGATATGCTATGCAGGGCTGAGGGGTTATGTGATGAGTAAGGATGGCCCCCTGGGAGGGGCCAGCTTTGCTTTCTGAACTTTCGTTCTGCCTAGTCTACTCCTAGTAAAAGGTACATCACCCACATGTCATGAATAGAGGCTGCGTCTGTCAATGAACGTAAGAGAAATAAATATTGTGAAAATGCAAGAGCCGTGTATATTTTTAGTTGAATCTTGGTGTCCTTTGTAGGGCCGAAACAACGATTAATCGACAACCAATCGATTATGAAACTAGTCAATTACTATTTTCATAATCGATTAATTGGCCAGCCAATTAGTTGGCCTGCATACAGAATGCATTATTTGTTTACACATCAGATATAACCGTGCAGCACACATACAGCTCAGTATACCATCCATACATGTCAGTAAGTGCCTGAGAACATGTGAATGTGTGAGGAGCAATGCCTCATGGGGCATGTAGTCCTGTGCAGGAAGTGAGTGGTTTTAAAGGCAGACGTTTTCTTTACCTTGCTATAGGGGCTCTCTGTATTCCACTTTTTAGCTTGCTATAAGGTCACTCTGAAGGCAGGAGGAGCCAGAAGTGTCAGTGGGGGAACCCAGAAGAGGAGAATCAGGACTGCTCTGTGCGAAACCACACAGCGGGTAAGGGCCGGTTCACATATAGGCGATCCAACTTGCAGGGCGACTTTGCTAGGCGATTTTAAAATCAACTTCAAGGCGACTTACAATGCGACGCCATACCAGGTGACTTTGCCTGTGGCCAATCAGAGAAGGGAGGGAGACGGTTGCCTGAGAATTCATGGTATAATAATTTTTTTTGTCTTTCCTGTAAAGTCGCTTCAATATAGATGGGGAATCCGACTTAGAGGCGACTTCCATTGAATTCTATGGGCACAAGTCAGATAGGGGTCACCTTGAAGTAGTACGGGAACCTTTTCTGAAGTCGGAGCGACTTCAGTAGTGTGAATTAAGAGGGCTCCCATTCATTTCAATGGGATATCGGAAGGCAGACGACTTGGGGTGACACAAGTCGGATCGCAAGTCGCCTATGTGTGAACTGAGCCCAAGTATAACATGTTTCTTGTTTTTAACTAAAAAAAAGACTTTAAAGACTCAGCACCTGAACCCAGAGAAGGTGGAGGCAGATAGACTGGAAATAATATAAGGGATTACAATTACATTTCAAGTAAACTTTTACCAGTATTGTGCATTATATGTAAAATGATCATATCCATGAAAAAAAAAATGTGTGTGTGTGTATATGGCCGGGAATGGGCGAC
>BLSH010151615.1:371024-397759 GCA_018402905.1 Glandirana rugosa | reverse complement strand
TATATATATATATTATTACTTTCACTGTTTTCACAGTAAAAATTAACCTCCTTTTATAGTAGTGATTATCTGCTCTTTTTACACTGTCTGAAAATTCATTTGACCAAGAAATTTTCTATTTCTAAATTTTCACATCACTGGTTGAAAACTAATGTCTAAATGACCCCACTAACTATTAGAAGATCGAACGACGACGTACCCAAACAAAATTGACATCCTTTTTCCCCACAAATAGAGCTTTCTTTTGGTGGTATTTGATCACCTCTGTGTTTTTATTTTTTTATTTTTTGCGTTTAAACAAAAAAAGAACGACAATTTTGAATTAAACAGTATTTTTTACTTTTTGCTATAATATCCAAAAAATAGTCAGTTTAGGCCAAAATGTATTCTTCTATATATTTTTGGTAAATAAAATCGCAGTAAGAGTTTATTGATTGGTTTGCGCAAAAGTTATCACGTCTACAAACTATGAGATTTGATTTATGGTGTGTTTTTTATTTTATTTTACAGGTAATGGCAGCGATCTGAGATTTTTATCTGGACTGCAATATTGCAGCCGACAGATCGAACACTTGACACTTTTTGGGACCATTGACCTTTACACCGCAATCATAGCCGTTGATTACTGTATAAGGCCCCTTTCACACATACGGACCGTTTTGTCTGTTTTTCATCCATCCGTTGACGGATGAAAAACGGACATCAATGCAACTCTATGGAGAAACGGATGACAAGTGATGATCATTAATTTGCATCCGTTTTTTCATCCGCTTCCGTCAACATCTGTTTTTTTGAACAGATGAAAGTCTTATTTTTACTAGCGATTTAAATCAAATCCAACCTGTCAATGATAGTGGAAATTTGCATGTTTTTTTCAGGCGGTCTAAATACATTTTATTGGAACATAAAATCGGCACCAAATAAAAGTTCCAGCATCATCACCCTGCCCAATGCAGATCGGTGATTAACCCTTTCGCTGCCAGGTCCGTATGTCGTACGGACCGAACGGCTGGGGGTCTTGAACACAATCCAGACAATCCCACCATGCGTACCGTGCTGTGCTTGCTCATCGGCGGGCCGGGATGCCCATGGCGGATACATGTTCGCTCTCCTCCCCTTCTTTTAGTGACCCGGAAATCAACCTCTGACTTCACTTCCGGATCACGTTCTCTGTGTCCCCGGTTTGCTTTGCCGGGAACGGATGTTTTGCAATGTGATCTGCATTGCAAAACATTCAGTGGAGTACAGGGGAGACATGCAGGGTCTCAATAAAGAGAAGCAGTTACCAAAAATTATCACATAGGGGACTTGTTGTCCCCTATGTGATGGGGAAAAAAAAGTAATTTTTTTTTTTTAAAGTTACACCCAAGCAAATAAAATCACCCCCCCCCCCAAAAAAAAAAATTTGAGCACCCCTCCACATACACAAACGTAAACCGCACGCCTACGCGTAAAACGTCGATTGCGATACACATGTTACATAACGCCAAGTACGCCAGAGTGAGAGCAATAATTCTAATACAAAACCTCCTCCGTAACACTAAACGGATACCTATAGGGGGCTTCTGAAGCACCACCCATAGAAAATATAGGGTACTGAAGTTTGCCGCCATTTCACAGGCTGCACAAAAAATTAAAGGTTTAGCATCTTGGGTATCTATTTACTTGGCGCAACCTTGTCTTTTACACTTTACAAACAATTTGGGTAATTTATTGCATTTATTTGCCCTACAATTCACGTTAGTGTGTTTTTACTGAAATGTTGTGTTTCCTAGACCTTTGCAGTAATATGCGACATAAAAAATTGGAACTACCACTATTTTATTCTCTAGGGTCTCTGCTTTCAGAAAATATATAATGTTTGGAGGTTTTGTATAGTCTTCAGGCCTAAAATTATTTTTTAAACGTGTGCCAAAAATGCAAAAACTGCTCTAGCAGCTAAAGGGTTAAACGCTGAATATCACTTTCATCCAGTCCACGATTGCTTTTCTTTAGCCCACTGTAACCTTGTGTTTTTATGTTTAGGGGTTAATGATGGTTTTCGTTCGTACAAATTAGAGCGGAGTTCTGTTCATCACTGCAAAAATTAAAAGTCAGCAGCTACACATACTGAGCTGCTGACTTAATAAATGGGACACTTACCTGTGCTTGAGTCCAACGAAGTTGGCACCGCAGCTGATGTTTCCATCAGCTGCTGCCGCCATTTCCAGTAAGGGGGCCTGGCAGTGAAGCATTATGGCTTCACGTCGGGGCCCCTACTGCGTGCGCGAGGCACCGCTGCGTTCTGCTACTGGCCCGGCGCCAAGGAGGGAGCCAGGCTGCAGGCGCAGGTATCCCCTCCCCCCTGAAAGGAGCCAAGGGGGGGGGGGGACAAGTGAGTGGAAGTTCCACTTTTGGGTGGAACTCTACTTTAAATGGGAAGGTTGTTAAAAGGGAAGCATGCTGGTAGACCAAGGAAGACATCAAAGCGTCAAGTTAGAAAACTTAAAGCAATATGCCTTAAAAAAAATAAGAAAATGCACAACAAAAAAAAATGAGGAACAAAATGGTCAGAAACTGGAGTCAATGTCGGTGACCAAACTGTAAGACATCGCCTAAAAGGAAATTGGATTTACATACAGAAAAGCCAAAACGAAAACCATCATTAACACCTAAACACATTTAAAAAAAAAAAAAAAAAAAAAAAAAAAAAAAGCAATGCCTGTTTGTATGCAATGTCTCTCCCTCTGTACCTACTCAATATGCATTCATTTTCCTTTTTATATATTAATATTGTATCTGCTCCTGAAGATTGGATATCCATGAAACGCGTTGAGCTATACAGATGCCAGTACTAGAGCAATACAGATGCCAGTACCATTTTTAATACTTTATCATTACCATCAATTTATCTATTCTGATTTATTGGCTTATACCATTGTATTTCTTTTCTACAATATACTGTATGAACATGTCAATCGGGAGGTAGGGTTTCTATATGGAGGTATAATACAATGCACCATGCTATTTTAATGGTGTTACATTACTACACGGTTAATATGTGGTGACTATATGTAATAAAGATATTATGTATAAGTTACATATATGTTATTGATTGTATGCCTTTTAAACGGTTGTATACATCCTCCAGTTACCCCATGTTCTTGGTATTTAGCCCACTTGTGCCTCATTTAAAGTCCCAAATCCCCTCCCTTTTCCTTTTTTCAAAGAAAAGCAAAGCAATCATGGACTGTGGATGACTGGATGAAAGTGATATTCAGCGATTAATCACCAATCTGCATTGGGCAGGGTGATGCTACAACTCTTGTTTGGTGCCGTTCCAATGAAATGTACGAAGACAACCGCCTGAAGAAAACATGCAAATTTCCACAATCATTGATGATATGGGGTTGCATGTCAGGTAAAGGTACGGGGGAGATGACAGTCATTAAATATTCAATAAATGCACAAGTTTATACTGAGCTCTTGGACACTTTTCTTATTCCATCAATTGAAAGGACGTTTGGTGATGAGGACATGATTTTTCAGTATGTGGTCTGATGCAGAGGTTTGTTTTAGAACTGCAAAGTACATGGTGATTCCAAAGTATTTTCCTCAGAATTGAGTGATTCCATATTTTTTTTCCCTCTGCTTGATCTGCAAAAACAGTTGCAACTGACTACAGTTTTCTTTTTTTAAGTGTTTCTTAAAGCCAAAAAGGTTGGAATATTAAATGAAAATAGTTTTGAGGCATATCTGTACTAACATTTTCCAACAGTGGTGATTCCAAACTTTTTGCCAGGGGTTGTACAACACCAGCCACCCTGCTCATGGAGAAAAAGTAGCAGTGACTGGTCTTTATTACAGCTAGCTTGTGCACAAAGGCAAAGTACAATATTTCAAGCTGGAACACTGCACATACTGTATATGGAGGAAATGCACAATGGACTAGGGCTGCAACTAACAATTATTTCCATAATCGCTTAGTTGCCCGATTTTTTTATTTTTTCAATTGATTGGTTAATAAACTTAATAAAAAGGGGGTTTATAACTTTATAATACTAATAATATATACTATAATATATACTAATATGCAATTTTTTTCTTAAATATCTCTATTCAGTGGTAAATATAAATAACCAACTATATGGTTAGGGAGCAAAAGCTCTAAACCACTGTGAGAATGACAGAAGAGATATACTGTATATACTATTAGAGGCTGAATCTGGTAAAATATCATCAGACTCAGATCAAATTTTTTATTCAAACGCTTCCTAACCGCATTGAGTACTTTTACTGCTGCAAAGTGTCAGCGTAGCGCGAATCGCTGTATATAATCGGCGATTCGCACAGCCGCAACTAGGCAGCGGTGTGTTCTCATGCCTGGCGCGGGTCAGGCGGACTCGGAGTCCGCTGGTGACCCGCACTTACCTAATACAGAGGAAGAACGGAGAACCGCCAATGTAAAAAAACAGGTTCCCCATTATGTCAGGCAGCATGACAGTGATCTACTGATCCCTGTCATTGGGATCAGTTAGATCCATCATGCCCCTGCCAGCCCAGCCCCCACATAGTTAGAACACAGTGAGGGAACACATTTAACCTCTTGATCGCCCCTTAGTATTACCCCCTTCCCTACCAGTGACATTTAGGGTCCTTTCACACATACGGACCATTCATCAGTTCCGTCACATCAAAACGGATGAAGTATTCATCCGTTTTTTCATCTGTGGTCATCAGTTTTTTTACATCCACTACTAATGCAAAAACGGATGAAAAACTGACCGTTCGTCCGTTTACATCCGTTTTTTGTCAGATCCGTTTTTTTGACAGATGAAAAAGGCTTGATTTAAATCAACTAAATTTTAAATCATAATTTTTAAAGAGCAACTGTCATCTCTGACCCGCTGTTGACTCACTGACAGTCCCATTCACTTTAAGGCCTCATGCACACAGGACATCTGACTGTTTTACAGCAGCTGTTTTTAGCTGCAGATGTCTTTCTACAGTCAACAAACCCTCCATCATGTTCTATGTGTTCATGCACACATAGGCTGTTATCAACTGGTTTTAGCAGTGACGTTTTTGAGCTGTATAAAAAAAAAAAACCCAAGACCAGTGGGTTCTGACAGACGTTTTTCAGCTGTTAAAACGTTCAAACGCGCAAAAACGCAGCTAATCATCGATCCCCAAAGTTTTTGGAGGTTTTAGATCAAGTGAAGAAAAAAAAAACATGCTGGCCCTTTAAAAAACACGCAAAAACGCTAGTAATCTAGCACTAATAACAGCTGAAAAAAATCACTGATAAGCTCCGGCCTTTTTTTTTTTGGATGGTTTTTTAACGTCCTGTGTGCATGAAGCCTAATGGGACGGTTGGTATTGTGGCAGTGACACAACAAGGTGAGGGACGTGGCGGCAGCAGGTGAGTGGATGCCCACCAACAGGCACTGTCATGATGGATCTGAAATGACAGGTGCTTGTTAAATGTAAGGATTTATTCTTACTGGTAGTTAGAATCTTGAAAGTTTCCTATTTAGAATAATAAGCTGTCAGGTTAGTAAAACAGTGATATCAGAACCAATTCAATCATACAGAGGCACTGGCAGGAATCACAGGTGGGCACAGTGCCATCCCTATTGCACATTGTGTGTGCCTCTTACCTGGTGGTCCCTGGGTGGCGATCTGCGGTAGGGTGGGGGGGCTGCACTGATAAACAATCAGCGCAGACGCTACCTGTCAGAGCCGCTGCTCGGCTCAACTACTCGCGTCTGCAGATGCAAGTAGAGGAAGAGCCGCTACACAGCTTTTTCTGTTTTTACACTGAACAGCCGTGATTGGTCACGGCTGATCACATGGTGAAGAGCTTCCGACGGAGGCTCTTTACCGAGATCGGCAATGCGGTGTGTCAAACTGACCCACCACACCCCTAATCGCTGCACTGGGATTTTGGACACATCCCAACTACAATTCTGCTCTCTGCACAGACTATGTGCAGCACAGCAATGATGGCTCTTCAACTTTTACAAGTTAGTATCATAGTTTACATTTTGGCATTTGAAGCTCATGGAGTGGACCTATATCCTTTGTGGCCATTAGGGGATATGTTTGAATTAATCACTTGCAGACCAGCCACTGTATATATAAGGCGGCAGGTCACCTGGATTGCGCAAACCGCCGTCTGTGCATGTGATACTGTGGGCGTGTGCACCCTTCCCTGCCAGCTTCATTTATACATTGATCAGTGCACTGATCAATGTAATAATGTCACTGGTCCCCAAAAAGTGTCATTTAGGGTCAGATTTGTCCGCCGCAATGTGGCAGTCCCGCCAAAAATCGCAGGTCATCGCCATTACCAGTGTAAAAAAAAAAAAAAAAAAAAAAAGGTTCATAAATCTATCCCATAGTTTGTAGACTCTATAGTATGTGTGTGTATATGTGTGTGTGTGTGTGTGTGTGTGTGTGTGTGTATATATATATATATATAATTTTTTTTTTTCAAAATTGTCGGTCCTTTTTTGTTTATAGCGCAAAAAAAAATAAAAAAACGCAGAGGTGATCAAATACCACCAAAGGAAAGCTCTATTTGTGGGGGAAAAAAAGAACAAAGAACATCAATTTTGTTTGGGTACAACGTTGCACGACTGCGCAATTGTTAAAGCGACGCAGTACCGTATCGCAAAAAATGACCTGGTCATTAAGAGGGTAAATCCTTCTGGGGCTGAAGGAGTTAAGGTTGTTGTACCCAGAATTCAACTTTAGGCCTCATACACACGTTGACGTCTTTGAGCTGTAGATGGCGTTGGCGTTCTTAAGCTTTAAGAAGAAGCCAGAACCCGCACGTTCCGAAGCTGCAGCGTTAGAGCGTTTCTAGCGCTGAGCCGGCAAAACGCTCAAAAACATGGCTTAAGGTTGTATACACAGCGTTAAGCCTCGTCAGGTGTTTCTCTGCCTCTATTCAAAATCAGTAGTTCCCTATGGGAGCCCATTGATTTGAATAGAAGTTTCACCAGAAGTCGGATCATGATGATCGACTTGCGGCACGACTTGTGTGTAGAGGGTCTTGAAGGGGAACCCCTGCAAAAATGAAAGACATTTTTGCGTGGCCCCCCCCCCCAAGAGGTACCAGGCCCTTTGGTCTGGTATGGATTTTAAGGGGAACCCCAACGCTGAAAAAAATGGAGTTGGGTCCCCCCCAAAATCCATACCAAACCCTTCTCCGAGCATGCAGCCTGGCAGGTCAGGAAAGGGGGTGGGAATGAACGAGCGCCCCCCCCCCCTTCCTGGACCGTACCAGGCCGCATGCCCTCAACATGGGGGGGGGGGGGCCCTGCGCCCCCCCACCCCAAAGCACCTTGTCCCCTTGTTTGAGGACAAGAGCCTCTTCCCGACAACCCTGGCCGTTGGTTGTTTGGGTCTGCGGGCAGGGGCTTATCGGAATCTGGAAGCTCCCTTTTATTTTATTAAGTCTGCTCCGGCGTCTTCTCCGTCTCTTTTGCGGGGTCTTCTGCTCTTTTGCCACTGTCTCCCCCTCTGTCTTCTCCCTCACACTTCTGGAGATGTTGACTCATCGCTCTTTCACTCGAATGGGGCAGGGCTGTGACGTCATACGTGGGCAGGCCTCCGAAGGACAGTGTGTGGCCCCGCCCCATGCCAATATAAGGTAACAGCGCAGTACGGACCCGGCATTCGAGTGGGCGATAGAAAGAGCCAAAGAAAGAAGGAGACGGAAAAGAGATGGGAGAAGATGCCGGAGCTGATTTAATATATTTTAAAAACCTGTGTAGTGTTTTTTTCCTTTTTTTTTTTTTTTTTTTTTCCCTTTCCAGGTGAATGGGTAGGGGTACCATGTACCCCATACTCATTCACATAGGGTGGGGGGGGGCCAGGATTTGGCGCCGGGGAAGCCCCCGTGTCAAAGGGGGCTTCCAGATTCCAATAAGCCCACCCGCAGACCCTGACAATTGACGGCCAGGGTTGTTGGGAGAGGCTCTTGTCGTCCTCAACATGGGGACAAGGTGCTTTGGGGTGGGGGGGCGCAGGGCCCCCCCTTCCCCAAAGCACCCACCCCCCTCATGTTGAGGGCATGTGGCCTGGTACGGTCCAGGGGGCGCTCGCTCGTCCCCACCCCCTTTCCTGACCTGCCAGGCTCAGATAAGGGTTTGGTATGGATTTTGGGGGGGACCCCACGCGGTTTTTTTTTTTTCTTCTTTTTTTCGGCGTGGGGATTCCCCTTAAAATCCATACCAGGCTGAAGGGCCTGGTACCTCTTTGGGGGAGGGGGGGACCCACGCAAAATTTTTTCTTTAATTTTTGCGGGGGTTCACCTTCAAGACCTTCTGCACACAAGTTGCGCCGCAAGTCGGATCATCATGACCCGACTTCTGGTGCGACTTCTATTCAAATCAGTGGGCTCCCATAGGGAACAACTGATTTTGAATAGAGGCCAAGAAACACCGCTGACAGCTGCGCAGTCAATGCAAAATGCTGATTTAAAATTGCGTTAACGTGGCTTTTTCCTGGCGTTGGTATGGGTGTTACAGCTCATTTTTCAATACGTTCGTGTGTATGGGGCCTTAATTGAAAGAATTTTGTAAATCCGAGACCTTGGCAAAGGTAAATGTGAGCGATTTTTACTCATTGCATAGATATGAATTCACATCCATGTACATACTTATCTTGCATGTCTTTTTTTTTTTTTTTTTTTCTTGTCTTTTTTTAGGATTTTCCATTATGTAGCCATGTTTAATATCCCATTTGGAGGAACCACACCACCATGGCTTGAGTTGTGAAGTAAAGTATTTTCAACAAAGTGCTTACAGAATCGAAGTCTATCAATATGACTGATCCGATGATGGATTTTTTTGATGACACACACCTATTTGATGAAACATTGGGCCTATCTGATGATGCATTTGCTCAGCATGATGCAGTGTCCTTGGTTGATGAATTAAACCTTGGCGCAGAGTTTGAACCGCTCCATGTTGATTCTTTAAATCATGTGCAGGATTCTCAAACACACCAAAAAATCAGTGAGTTTGATACACTCAGTCAGTTTGATTCTATCAAGTTACATCCAGTAAACCAGTCTTACAGTAGCCCAGTTGAGAGTGTCCTGTCTCCAACATCACAGTTCAGCTGCTCTCCAATACATCCACCAAGTCAAGGTAATGGTATATTTTCTGATGATGGAAGCCCCATGTGGGGCCACCAAACTGCCACAAGTATTCCAAGTCAAAATGGCTCCCCATTCCATCAACATGGACACAATCAGACTATGCAGCAAAATAAAGGATATGTAACACACCATGATTTTGCCTTGTTTCAGGCCAGTGAACAGCAGCGGGTCTCGGCACTGCAGCCACAGCACAATAGGCACCGTATCAGTGCGTGCCAGGAGACCCTGACCCAACAAAAAAACTTCATAGATATTAATGTTTCTTTGCCACATCGGACTTCTAATGCTCAGCAAACACCAATGGTTAATCATACAAATTTACAAGATTCTTTACCTTTAGAACAGTTTTCTCAATCAGCGGCATCATTGCACTTTTGTAGCAACCCTATTGGGACACAACATGAGAGTACGTTTGATAGCCACTCTCCAGCACCATGTTCTGTGAATGCTACACCACCATTTTCAGCTCATTATCCTTTCTCTAATAACCACCTTAATCATGGCACACATTCTTTGCCTGATTTTACTGAAAGCCCAGGATTTCCAGAATTAGGAACCAAGCAGGAACCTAGTCATGTCCTCAACCCTAGTGAACAATTGCATTCTAATGATTTCCATATGGTGCATTCTTCACATTCTCAGGGTAACTACAATGGAACAAAAATGTCTCCGATGACCATCGGCTTTCCATCCCAAGATGGTTCTTCTGTTCGGTTGAGTCACTTTAATGATCATATGGAGAGTAATGGCTTTTCACCTTTGGAAGACAACCTTTTGCAGCAAGTCAATTCACAAACCGAACCATTCACAGGGCTTGATCCAGAGGATTTGCTACAGGAAGATTTGCTGCCACACTTTGATGATGCAGCCTATGTCCAGGAGAGCTCAAATTCACACCAAGCTGACATGACCCACAGTGAACAGCATCCCCTTAGTGTCCCCAATGATCTTCTAAACTCACAGCGACTATGCCAACATAATCCTTGGAACTCCCCAGCATCTAATCATCTCAGTCTGATTGATCGACAACACGTGATTTCCGAAGGAAAGGTAGTAAGTCTCTTCCCTTTTGTACTGGTTTGCATGTTCTAATATGAGAGCTGCCATTGCTGAATATCCTGATACAATAGATGCATCAATTTTTCTGTCCTGACAAGTTCCTTTTTTTATTACTGTATCGCAGATATTTGTTTTATTTTCACTGGGATATTAAAATTGTACCTCTGTTTCAGAACTAGAGAAAAATGTGAAGTGCCGTAAGCTGGGCGTACATTTATACAATTTTGTTATTCAATTTCCTTTAGATTCACCTTCAACTATGTAGTGAAAGGACCTGCTTGATTGCATACAAATTGAAAGAGTTTGTTTAGGTTTGACCTCACATTATATGGTTTTGGTAAATCTAAAGGACAATTGTACAAGAGAATTGTATAATGTATGGCCAGCCTTAAAGTCTGATTGAACCTTCAGTTGAAATCGGCTAAATACATTCCAGGTGCGTGGAAACAAAAGGTTAAAGACTTAAAAAAAAAAAAAAATGCATATTAATTTGCAGATAAAAAAATGTGCATTCTTTTTTTTTTTTTTTTGTTTTGTTGCAGGTTCCTGAAAAGCATTGCACCAGCAATCAGCAGATCACTGGTGCCATGCAGGTCTCCTGCAGATCTCTCAGCGTATCGGCTTGTTAGTACCTTGTTATAAGGAAGCCGATACATGCTGACCTGAAGAATAAATGAACTACCACAGCTCACAGCGCCATGGTAGTTCGTTGAAAACTACAAGCCCACGGCCGCAAAGGCTACCGGACCTTGTAGTTTTCCATTCACAGAACACTGAATGAGTGAAGTAGCCAGTCAGGTGGAGCACCGCTCTGCCACATTTCTGGGTGGCACAGTGGTGTAGTGGATAGCACTTTCACCTGGCAGCAAGAGGGTTGCTGGTTTGAATCCCAACCACGATACTACCTGCCTGGAGTTTGCATGTTCTCCCTATGCCTACGTGGGTTTCCTCTGTGTACTCCAGTTTCCTCCCACCCTCCAAAGACATGCTGGTAGGTAAATTTAGATCTTGTCTAAATTGGCCCTAGTATATGTATGAATGTGAGTTAGGGACCTTAGATTGTAAGCTCCTTGAGGGTAGGGACTGATGTACAATATATGTAAAGCGCTGTGTAAATTGACAGCGCTATCTAAGTACCTGAAATTAATAATAATAATTCCTTTAAAATCATGACAGCTAGCGGGAGGAAGAAGATCCTGCTAGCTGTCAGATTGAGGAGGAGGGTGCGGGGGGGGGGGGTCGCGGTCCGTTCGTAACCTGTTCATGTTACACCCTGAATATTGGTGTTACGAAAGGTGAACTTTATCCTTTAAAGGCCAAGTTCACCTGTGATCAGTGAATCAATGGATTGAGGTGCAATGCCAGGCTCCTGCAGACACATCCTCTTAGATTTCTGCCTGTACCTCTGTATGGATTTTCGGCTACAAAGCTGTAGGAAGTGTCAGTGGACCAAGCTAATTAGCACACACATGTAGTCAACTAAGAACTGAAAGTCCAATTTTAAATGCAACAGCGGCTGCAGGGAAGAGGAACCTGACCCCTGCCCCCCAGGGGAGGATCTTTGGGTAGGGGTGCACCTGTATTTAGGATGTAACGTAACATGTTCTAAAGGTGAACCTTTTAAGGCTTGTTTGTCTTATTTAGGAAACAGCCTGGGTAGAAAAGCCTTTCCCCCCTCATTAGTTGTAGAAGTCCAACTGAACTATTAGTTTAACTTTTTGCTAAACACATTCCAGGCACATTAAACAAAAGGAGTGCAAATCAGTAGGAAGCATAGGCTTTGCTAACTGCAGAGCTATAGGTCTGACTCAGCGAGGGGGATCATGTTGGACCACTGCTTCTCCACAAAGAGCAAAGGTCCTCCTTTACAGCATCCTGGCAAGGGACAGACTCTTCTACTCGGGCTGTAGCTGCTTTCTAAAAAAAATCATCATGCTTTTAGATAGCTTGCGCAGCTTTTTTTTTTTTTTTTTTTTTTTTTTTTTTTTTTTTTTTTTTTTATGCGCCTGGAATGTATTTAGCTAAGTTAAATTGGTAGTTCAGTTGGGCTTCAACAACCAATGGAGGACCAGATGGTAAGAAAATGCCTCTGTGGATTTTACAAGATACTGTATACTTGCCTATAATGCTGCCTGAGCTGCTGAATGTGTTTGAGGAATGGACTGGGAAAATGCTGCTCCCTATAGCAATTTGTGGTTCTTTCTGACAACCTCTGCATTATTACTGTCTTCTAAAGTGACATGGAGGGCAGTGGAAAGCACCATCGAGCACTGTGGAGACCAAGAGATTGACACAGTCAGAAGTGTGGGTTTCCCATTGGGGTTCGGGAAGCTCTTCCTCATTAAAGTAGGCAAAACTTTTTTTTTTTTTTTTTTTCTTTTTTCATTTTGGATAGAGTAACCATGGTTTATAACCCTCAGATTATTTTTTTTTTTTTTGCCATTTGTGTCTGATTGCCGAGATTTCCCTTCACTTCCTGTCCCATAGCCAAACAGGAGGTGAGAGGAAGTCACTGCAAATTAAGGGAATTTTTTGGGGACCCCTAGTTCACCAGAACTAGTGTCCCCATTAGAAGATTTCCCCACTATTACTTTTCTGGGGACAACCCAAAATTTGGGATATTCTTTCACTTTCAATGATAATGGTAAACAGGACAAATAGAGAGGGTGAACCTCCCTAATGGGGGCACAGACAGCAATAAAAACTTAACAGGTATTCTAATCCCTCTCCATTCTATCCAAAACTAAGAAGAAAGTTTTGCCTTTAGTTATACTTTAAGGGCTTGTTTACACATTCGGCAGCCCATACCGCCCCTCAAGAAATGATCCCCTGATATTTCACCTACCCAATTCCTGTTTGAACCCTCAAAAGCCTGCACTACCATGCTGCAACCTTGTGCATTGCAGTGTGGCTTTATTTACTTGAATTAGTCTTGTTAGGTGTTGGCCCAGCCAACTGCAACAGCGGGGGATAATCTTTGCAACTTAAGGGGGGCCCTAGTTACCCCCCCACGAGAAACAAATGTAAATTAGGCCATGTGATGTGATAGCAGCTCGAATATTTGTGTAGATCAGCGTTTTCTCTTTTACAGGAAATTTTATTTTTCACTGCAAGTTTGCTTTTAAGGGAATGCATTAAGAACACGACAGGGCTTACTTCTTAGATCATAAGCTTAATAATGGCATGCAATGCCAAGCTGCGGTTTCCAAAGCAAGCAAAATCCTTTCTTGTATTAAGAGAGGTATGGACTCCAGAGATAAACATTATTTCTCCTACGTTCACTGACAGACGCAGCTCTCCATTGACTTGTGGGTTATATGCCGATCCTATTAGGAGTTAACTAGGCAAAGAAGAAAGCAAGCTGGCCCCTCCCAGGGGGCTGTCCTCTCTTCCCACATAATCCCCCTACTCTGCTTAGTACATTAGTTTTAACATGCCTAGTGCAAGTAGTTGACCTGGCTCCCTTATGGGACCTGCGGATAGAATTTTTTGCTTCCGCTTTTTTATATTTTTCAAGCAAATTTAAGATTACTATCTAGAAGCCGACTGGGGCATAGAGGGTGCCTGCAAAGACCCTGTACTTTCCCCAGTACGGCCATCCGATCGAGCCAGTCCCAGGATGTTAGTGGGTCCCGCCGCATCGTGCCCGTTCCGTGCAGGTGGCCAGTGGGTGATCCCCACTTGTGCCCAGTGTCCGGATTCGATCTGGTCCAGGGTCCTGTGGCCAGCAGCATTCCTCCCCAGCTGGGGAGAAAAGTCTGTGACTGGATAGCTACCCGCTGCGCCCTTCAGGAGTGGTGAGTGAGCCCCCTCTGCCCCCCTAGGGGTGCTGGGGGGGCGCAGGGCGATTTGTAATTTTATGCACGGTAGCCACTGGTTGAGGAGGGTTGCTGGGGCTCTCCTGGGTCCCTTCACTCCTTCCTCGCCCCGCACCCCGCTTGCACTGTGTGTGCAAACTGCCTAGGCCGCCATGCGGTGATCCGCCGCCATTTTGCGGCGGATCGGCGCCATTTTGCCGTAGCTGCGGCCATTTTCCCTGGGTTTTTTAGTACCATGCTTGGCAGCCATTTTGCCGGAGCCTCGTGTTCAGCAGCCCTTGGCCCTCTAGTGGATGTCTCAGCGGCCATATTGAAGTCCTTCCAGGCTGTGAAAAACGTGCTGCTGCCATTTTTCTTACTTTCACTTTGCTGGGACAGGTGTTGGCTGCTGCTGACGGCGCAGGCTCTCTGGCGGTCCACAGGACGTTTTCTGGGTGAAACAAACAGCAAGTATAGCTGGCTTCCTGGGGGTGCTGGTGGCGGTGGGTGCAGTCCTCCTGGGTTTACCTGGCGTTCTGAGGGGCAGTGGTGTATTTGACTGTGTGGTGGTTCTCACTGCTGTGGTTCAATCTGTGGGTGTGATGGCAGATGTCCCTGCAGGGCCCTCTGAGGAGGATTTAGATGCAGCACAACCTGTGTCAGTGTCCCTGGTGTCCTTAGAACAGCTGCGGGCAGTGTTTGGATATTTCTTTCCCAGGGGCCCCAAGAAAGCACCCCCTCCCACTTGTTCTTCAGGGGAGGATTCCGAACCGGAAGTAGCGTCGGGGGTCACGGGGAACCCCGTGGAGCTTTCTGAGGGGGAACTTTGTCCCTCAGATGAGGAGGCAGAAGACCAGGGGGCTAAAGCAGCACATGAAAAAGCACTGGTGTCTGCAAAAATCTCTGGAGTCCGTACGTCCTTGCGACTGAACCAAGGAGAGTCGCAGACGTCTATTTATGTATGTGGGACTGCCAAGCCCCCTAGGTCTCCGAGAGCTTACCCCATGATACTTTTTTTGATCATTTGATCTATCAGGAATGGCAGCACACGCAGCATTCCTTCACCATGCCTAAGCGTTTTGCTATCCAGTATCCTTTTGAGGATAGTTACATAAAAAAGTGGGCGTCTCCTTCGGGGGACCCCCCCGGTGGCGCGACTTAACAAGGCGACGACTAATCCCCTGGAGGGGTCGTCGTCGTTTAAGGATCCTGCCGATAGGTGGACAGAGGCTGTGTTTAAAACACTTTTCATTTTGGCTGATTCTGCCTTGCGACCTGGCCCTCTCTGAATGCACAGCGGAGCTGCAGAATGATCTGGACTGCAGCAGAACGCTGGAAGCATCGCAGAAGGCAGAACATGTCTATCATGGTATTAAATACCTGTGTGATGCGGCTCTAGACCTGCTCCTTATGTTATCAAAAATGTCTGTCTGTTTTTGCAGTCATTATTAGACGGGTCCTCTGGTTGCGTTCGTGGTCGGGTGATCACGCCTCCAAAAAAGGTTTAGCGGACCTCCCCTTTCAGGGTGGCCGTCTTTTTGGTCCTCGGACAAAATCATTAAGGATTTCACGGGTGGGAAGAGTACCTTCCTTCCGGAGCCCAGGTGGCGAATTTTGCCGCAAACAAGGACCGGTCTCCTCGGGTCAGAAGAGGTTTTTTCGTGCCCCGCGAGCCGGCAAGGCTGCTGCAGGGGCCGGTAAGAGGCCCTGGCAACGTAAAAACGAAAAGACAGAAGATAAGCCCTCCTCTGCATGATGGGTTGCTCCCACCCGGCTCTCGGGTTGGGGGGACGTCTTCTGGGGTTTGCAGACAGGTGGACTGCCCGCATTTCTGACCGGTGGGTGCAGGAAGTGGTGTCCTCCGAGTACAGGATAGAGTTCAGCACTCTACCCCCAGACAGGTTCTTCCCATCGAACTTAAGACTCCCACATTACCGTCGGGAGGCCCTTTTTCAGGGCGGTTCAGGCACTATCGGAACAGGGGGTGATAGTGCCGGTGCCTCAGTCAGAAAGGTTCCGCTGTTTCTACTCGAACCTCTTTGTGGTCCCCAAAAAAGGTGGGGGGGGTAAGGCCAGTATTGGACCTGAAGGCGCTAAACTTTTATGTGAAAGCGCGAAAATTCTGGATGGAATCGGTGTGCTCGGTCGTGGCCGCCCTGCATCAGGGCGGCTTCCTGGCGCCCCTGGACATCAGGGACGCGTATCTCCATGTTCCCATTTGTCTCCGACACCAGCGCTTTCTGCACTTTGCGGTGGGAGATCTCCATTACCAATTTGTGGCTCTGGCCTCGGCTCCTCGGGTCTTCACCAAGCTGGTGGCCCCAGTGCTGGCCCTGCTGAGGCAGAGGGGTATCGCGGTGGTGGCTTACCTGGACGACTTGCTTCTGAAAGCGGAGTCTGCCTCTGCCCTGGAGGAGAGTGTGTCCATCAACATGGCAACATTAGAGGACTTCGGTTGGCTGATCAACCTGCAGAAGTCGTCGTTGACCCCGTCCTGTCGCCTGGAATATCTGTGTCTGATTCTGGACACGGTACAGGCAAAGGTGTTCTTACTCCCAGCCAAGTTGCAGTCCCTGCAATCAGCAGTGCGAACCTTACTGTCTCGCCGGCAGTCTTCATTACGGTTCTGTATGCGGGTACTGGGGCTCATGGTATCGGCCTTCGAGGCGGTACCGTACGCTCAGAGCCACACTCGACTACTTCAGAGAGCGATTCTGTCTCGATGGGACAGATCTCCTCTGTCTCTGGACCGGTTGGTCAACTTGGATCGTCAGACCAGGGCTTCTCTGGCTTGGTGGCTTAAGGCCCCAGTCTTGATTGGGGGGGTCGTTTCTTCCCCTGACATGGTCTATAATCACGACGGATGCCAGCCTGTTGGACTGGGGGGGGGGGGGAGTCCTGGGCTCTCTGTCGACCCAGTGTCGCTGGTCGGCGCAGGAGTCACACCTTCCGATCAGTGTGCTGGTGCTCAGGGCGATCAGTGTCTATCCCACTGGACGGCGAGGCTACAAGGGCTCCCGATTCGGGTTCGGTCGGACAATGCCACGGCAGTGGCATATGTGAACCATCAGGGCGGAACGAGAAGTGCGGCAGCGGCCGCAGAAGCAGCTCTCATCCTGCGTTGGGCAGAACTGCACGTTCCGGCAATCTCCGCCATCTACATTCCAGGCGTAGAAAATTGGCAGGCGGACTTCCTAAGTCGCCAGACGCTGGATCAGGGAGAATGGTCTCTCCATCCAGAAGTGATCAGCCAGATTTGCCACAAGTGGAGCACGCCAGATGTGGACCTCATGGCGTCTCAGTTCAACCACAAGGTAAAGTCCTTTGTGTGCAGGACAAAGGACCCATTGGCAGTGGCCACAGACACTCGTGGCGCCTTGGAGTCAGTATCGTCTTCTGTACGCCTATCCTCCCATCAAAATGCTCCCGCGCCTATTGTGCAGGGTGGCAGCTGAGGGAATTCCGATGATCATGGTGGACCCGGACTGGCCTCGGCGTCAGTGGTACGCCGATGTAGTGAGAATGGTGGCAGACGTTCCCTGGCGTCTCCCGCTGCGAGACGATCTGCTGTCTCAGGGACCTATATTGCACCCTGCTTTACACTCGCTGGCTTTGACGGCCTGGCTATTGAATCCCAGGTACTGAGGGACCGGGGTGTCGACGACTCAGTGGTCCCTACCATGATGAAGGCGCACAAGTGTACTTCACGCAAGATCTATCATAGAACCTGGAAGGCCTACATTGCCTGGTGTGAGGTGGGGGGCTGGAACCCTCGCTCCTATGTGGTGTCTAGGGTCCTGACTTTTATACAACAGGGCCTGAATAAAAAATTGGCCTTGAGTACTCTCAAGGGCCAGATATCGGCCTTGACGATTCTTTTCCAACGACCTCTGGCATCTCATTCGTTGATATGTACATTTGTAGAAGGTGTGCGCTATGTGGCTCCTCAGGTACGGTCGCCTTTGGCACCGTGGGATTTGAATCTGGTGCTCTCTGCTACAGAAGCCACCATATGAGAAGATCAGGGATATTCCTTTAAAATTGTTGTTGCAAAAGGTGGCTTTCTTGGTGGCCATTACATCCGCTAGGCGGGTGTCGGAATTGGCAGCGTTGTCCTGCAGGTCTCCTTACTTGGTCCTGGATAGGGATAAGGCGGTCTTGTGTCCGCCACCTTGTTTCTTACCGAAGGTGGTTTCTTTTTTTCATATTAATGAAGATATTGTTCTTCCTTCGTTGTGTCCGCATCCTTCACATCCTAAGGAATTTGAGTTACATTCATTGGATGTCGTGAGGGCTTTGCGGGTGTATTTGGCTGCTACAGACACTTTACGGAGGTCTGATGCGTTGTTTGTTTTGACGGATGATCCTCGCAAAGGTTTGGCGGCCTCGTCGGCTACTGTCTCTCGTTGGATCAGACAGATCGTGACTCATGCGTATTCTGTTCGGGGCAAAGTGCCTCCTTTCCCGGTCACAGCTCATTTTACCAGGGCTGTTAGCACTTCCTGAGCTTTTAGACACCAGGCCTCGGTGTCACAGGTGTGCAAGGCAGCCACTTGGGCCTCAGTGCACACGTTTACTAAGTTTTATAAAGTTGATGTGTCCGCATCTTCGGATGCAGCTTTTGGCCGTAAAGTTTTTTACAGGCGGCAGTGTAGGCGCGTCTGGCGCCTCTTCGGAGGTTCTGTTGGGTACAGTTGTTTTTTGTTTACCCACCCCTCTTATTGACACAGCTTTGGGACATCCCCATAAGTCAATGGAGAGCTGCGTCTGTCAGTGAACGTAGGAGAAAAAGGGATTTTATTAAAACTTACCGTAAAATCCTTTTCTCTGAGTTCACTGACAGACGCAGCACCCACCCCTCTGCGTTTTTTTCGGTACGGCTTGTTACGAACTAATGTACTGAGCAGAGTAGGGGGATTATATGGGAAGAGAGCACAGCCCCCTGGGAGGGGCCAGCTTGCTTTCTTCTTTGCCTAGTTAACTCCTAATAGGGTTGGCATATAACCCACAAGTCAATGGAGAGCTGCGTCTGTGAACTTAGAGCAAAGGATTTTACGGTAAGTTTTAATAAAATCCCTTTTTTGCCCCTGTACAAATCATTAGTAAGACCTCATCTGGAATATGCAGTTCAATTTTGGGCACCAGTTCTCAAAAAGGATATTGTGTAACTGTAGAAAGTGCAGAGAAGGGCAACCAAACTAATAAAAGGCATGGAGGAGCTTGGCTATGAGGAAAGATTAGAGGAACTGAATTTATTCTCTCTTAAGAGGAGGTTAACCACTTCCATACAGGACACTTGCACCCCCTTCCTTCCCAGACCAATTTTCAGCTTTCAGCGTGCTCTCACTTTAAATGACAATTACTCAGTCATGCTACACTGTACCCAAACAACATTTTTTTCCCCTCACAAATAGAGCTTTATTTTGGTGGTATATAATCGCTGCTGGGTTTTTTATTTTTTTTCAATATAAGCGAAAATGTTGGAGAAAAAAAAACACTTTTTTTCTTCATAAATTTGTGCCATAATTTATACTGCTATGTATCTTTGGTAAAAATAACCCAAATTAGTGGATATTCTTTATTCTCTGTGAAAGTTTTATAGAGTCTAACAAGCTAGGAAATTACAAATACCCCCCAAATGACCCCTTTTTGGAATGTAAACACTCCAAGGTATTTAGTAAGGGGCATGGTGAGTTTTTTGAAGTTGTAATTTTTTTCCCACAATTCTTTTCAAAATGAAGATGATATATATTTATATATTTTTTTTTTTTAACACAAAATTGTTAAGTTGTTTCTCACACACAGCATATGCATACTTGCAATGACACCCCAAAATACATTCTGCTACTCCTCCTGAGTATGGCGATACCCCATGTGTGAGACTTTTACACAGCCTGGCCACATACAAAGGCCTAACATTGAAGTAGCACCTTCAGGCGTTCTACAAGCATAAATTACACATCTCATTTCTCAGCCACCTATTACACTTTTGAAGGCACTGGAGCACCAGGACAATGGAATTGCCCACAAAATGACCCCATTTTGGAAAGCAGACACCCTAACGTATAATCTATGAGGTAATCTAAGGTACTCTTTACTACGGGGAGGGGGGGGGCGGGGCAATCAGTGTGATTGGTGCACACAGTAAGCGGAAATGAGCTGTTACCGCTATCTCCTCCTCGCACACGATCGGTGTGCGAAGAGGAGAACCCGGTAACAGCTCGTTACCGCGGATCCTTGTCGCTCTGTGACCGGCTGTGATTGGACACAGCTGATCACGTGGTAAAGAGCCAATATCATTGGTTGTACCAACAAGCGGTCGTACGACTGTTGTACCGTGTGTACAGAGAAGTTGGTACAACAAGTTGTACTGTGCAATACACGCATGCTCAGAAGTCAGGAACCCCTGGAAGTGTCCGTTCGTTCCTAATTCACAAATTACATGCACCTGAACTTCCTCTTTATACGCTCGTAACATGTCACTACATTCGGCTTGGTCGTACGATCGCTTAGTGCATGTCAGTACGTGAGATACAACAGCTAACATACGATTTGGGCCGTTCGGTCGTACGATTGTCTCATCGTGTGTACGAGGCTTTAGTCCGTAGGGTTCAAAATTGAGTTGGCCCACCCTTTGCAGCTATAACCTCTTCAGCTTTTCTGGGAAGGCTGTCCACAAGGTTTAGGAGTGTCTGTGGGAATATTTGTCCATGCTTCAAAAGCATATTTGTGCGGTCAGGCACTGATGTGAATGAGAAGGTCTGGTTCGCAATCTCCGCACTAATTCATCCCAAAGCTGTTCTATCAGGTTGCGGAAAGGGCTCTGTGCAGGCCTGTCAGGTTCCTCCACCCCAAACTCGCTCATCCATATCTTTATGGACCTTGTTTGTGCAGTGGTGTGCAGTCATGTTGGAACAGCAAGGGCCATCCCCAAACTGTTCCCACAAAGTTGGGAGCATAACAATGTCTTCTGCTGACTCCTCAAGAGTTCCCTACACTGGAGCTAAGGGCCCAAGCCCAACCCCTGATAAACAACCCCACACCATAATCCCACCTCCACCAAATGATTTGGACCAGTGCACAAAGCAAGATCCATAAAGATTTCCACATCAAATGTGTGGAATGGGGGAATCTGTTAATTTTTTTTCTTTTTTCATTCAACCTGCTGGTTGAGCGGAAAAAAAAAGTGAATATTGTATGGCCTGGCTTACACATGTTCCTAGCTGCCATAGCAGCTGATAGTGTACGTGGAAGCCCCACTGCTGTAGACATATGAAATACATTGGTGGCTGTTAAGGTTTAATAGACTATTTTATAGTTCGTTATTTTGATCATTTTGGCTGGAGTTTTGCTTTAAAGAACCAAACGATATTTGGTGCTATGAAATAAACTTTTATGCAATATTAATATTAAATTATGAATAGTAAAGAGGAGAAAAGACCCTCTCCAACTAATCTGAATACAAGATTAGTGATAAAGTAGGCAAAAAAGGTGTTGGTTATCCCTTTAAATAAACAAGCTAAAGTTACCAAAGAAGCCAAAATGTTTGACTTGTAAATATGAAAACAGTTCAGAGTCCATGTGTACAAAACCAACAATGTGCGTCATCACACACATCTGCCAGTACTGTTAACCTAGAAATCAATCCACTTTCAGGTGAAAAATCGTGATCGTTTCACTCCAAAATATAGTGTCCTTTTCAGTGCTGCCACGACAACAGTGCAGACAAGCTCTTTACCAAGATGGTATGACTTCTAATGCCTGAGATACTCAGTGCCTGCAAGTAATGGGAATGGCAAAGAATCACAAGACTGTAGCCTTGATATCGGTCACCTAAAGGTCCACCACATTGAGCTCAGCCAGGAAGTTATATGCAGCTAACGAAGACAAAAAGACGCACAACCTCTAGCAGCGCTCCTCTATGTTCAGTGGTGATGTCAGAGCTAAACCCTTTCTACGCTTTTCGTCGCGGGATGTCAATAGGGCTGATGATTTAACTGCTGACTGTGTGTATTACTTTATAAAGGCCACAGCAGACAAACGGAGAACTTGCAGTCATTTTCATTACTGTATATTTATCCCTCACCCCTACAGCTCCTAATTAAAATATAATGTGTAATTAGCTGTATTCCAAAAATGACATTGATTTCTCCAAAGCTTCTGCAGTTTGCAGGGCTGAAGATGAATATATGAATGTCCCTAACATGATGCATATGTTTGGTTTCCTGCAAGACCCACTTTGGCTGCATTCACACCTAAGCGTATTGTTTTCAGGCAGAAAGACGCGCAATTTCACCGTGATTTTGTGCAGGTCAAAAGGTCACCAATGTAAAAAACAAACGCCTGTAATCTGCCTACAAAGAAGCTCCTGTACTTTTTTGAGCTTCAGGCATTATGCTTCAGGCGCTTTGGAGTGGAGATGTGAACCATCTCCATATGTAATAACTGATTTTTTTTTTTTTTTCCCCTCCAGCATTTTGTAGCTTCAGGCTTAAAGCTACAAAACGCTCAGGTGTGAATGGGGCCTTTGGGCCCTTGCACAGGATAAGCCTGCTGGGATTTGCCTGTCTGTTTTTTCAGATGGATCCGAGCGGGCCACCCATAGACCTCTATGGGCAGGCCGATGTCAGTGAAGATGTATCCGCTGACACCCGTCTGCTATCCGATCCGTTAAAAGACGTATGGGTGATACGAAAAACGCATATTACAGCGCACACATGATACATACTCCTACCAGGCTGTTTAAAAGCATCTAAACGTATATAGCAAAAAATGCAAAAATACGGGGCTTTGGTCACACTAAATGGCCATGAAGTGCTTAAGCCCACTGACTGCTGCAAAGTACCCCGTTTTACCAGTGGGTTCCTACACTGACCTTAGAGTGAATGCTCCTATCTCAAACCATGGAAGCCAACGCCTCTCTTTATGGGAGACCAGAGGACACATCCCATGGATCAGGTGGACACTGATTGGGGGTAATTGAGGATGGGGTACTCCAGCCCAAAAGGTCTGGTCAGGACCTCTCGACATACAAAAAAATACATATTTGGGGGGACACCCTACCAAACGCATGGTACTGCTTGTTAGACCAATAGACAAAAAACGCATATTACAGCGCACACATAATACATACTCCTACCAGGCTCTTAAAAGCATCTAAACGTATATAGCAAAAAATGCAAAAATACGGGGGTTTGGTCACACTAAATTTTTTTTTTTATGGGTGATACGTTCACCTTCCATCCAGCAGACTGGATCAGGGTGGGATCAGATGAAAACGGACAGGCGGATCCGTTTTCATCTGATCCTCCATAGAGAACAGTGGGGTTCTCACAGGGACGTCTCTGCACAGAGAGCAGAGACATACCTGTCATCCGCCGGCTCAGTGGAGATGATTTCATCATGTTTCACTGACAGTTTGCATAGGAAGCCTGTTCAGTGCATGCCTGAAAGAGGATTTCACCTGCCATGTTTAAGTAGCGCGTCACAAGACCAGGATCTAAGGCATGTGACAGTGTGGAGGAATCCCTGTCTAAAACACATTACATCAGAACAGAATTGGTTGGCTAATTAGACTTAGAAGTTTCCACCGTTTTAGCACCAAAGTATTGTAGTGTAGCAAACAAGTGATATTGAATAAAATGTTAATTCCTAATGTAATATGATTTAATGGATTATCGTTTTCAATTAGACTGCTTTGACACTGAGGAGCTTTTCAAGCGTTTTTGCATTTAAAAAGAAGTGTCTGAAAAGCTCAAGAAAAATGCTTCCCTTTTAAAATGTATGAATGTGTTCTCACTGGGGTGGTACGCTTGCGTTGCGGTGTAAAAATCCTGCCTGCAGCATTTTTGGAGCATGTTTTGGTGAGTTTTAAAAAAAAAACACCGCTCCTGCCCATTTAAATGAATGGGAACCGGTAAGCATTTTTGGTGCAGTTTTTGAGTTGCATGTCCTTTTAAGAACCGCACCGCAAACACTGCAAAAGTGCATCAAAAACACTCCATTAATGCATAGGCGTTTTACTGGCTGTTTTGAAGTGAACTAGTGTGCAAGTGCCCTAAACCAATTCTGTATAACACACTGAATCCTCTTTCACTTGGGTTTAGAGATACTTCAAAATTACATTTAACTCAGTTGTAGCATTAAAGTGGTTGTAAAGCCACCCCCACCCTCCCAAAAAAAAAAAAACCTGCAAAGCAAAGGCATAATGAAACCCTTACCTTGGAACTAAGCTGTTGCAGCGGTCTCGGCACACTGCTGTGACCGGGGACATCCATCCTTCTTCCGGGTCTGTGGCTCCGTACAATCAGTGCGGGCTCTAGCGCTGTGATTGGCTGAGCCGCTCGGACGCCACTCCCGCGCATGCGCACGGGAGTCGTCATTTACGGCACGAATACAGAAGAAACGGCACCCTGGGCTACCCTGGGTGCCAATTCTTCAGTGCGCATGTGCCGATGACATTGGCACATGCAGATACAGGGGATATCTCCTAAACCGTACAGGTTAAGGAGATATTTCCTGGACCTACAGGTAAGCCTTATTGTAGGCTTACCTGTAGTTTAAAGTGGTTGTCATGACTTGACAACCACTTTAACCTGAATTCATGTTTCACACGCATTATGGAATGTTAATAAACGCTGCCCAAACGCCACTACTGGTTTTCAGGTTTTTCACAAGGGGAATGAAAATTGCACTCTGAACATGTGAAAATGCTGTAGGTGTGTTTTCGGTACACTGCAGTCAAGTTCAATTGGGCGGCAGGTTGCGGCAAAAAATAGAGAACATGACCTGCCCTAAAATTCTTGGCACAATGCAAAATGAAAAGTCAAGATGGTGTGATTTGAGACTATGCCTGTGCCCACCCCAAAAACTATTTGGGTACAAAGAAAATGTGTAGCGGGTGGCAGGATTACACCTCACATTCATATCAAGAGGAACAAATATGCAGACAACTGGTGGCTCCTTTGGGCGATTGGCAGCGGTCGGTCGTGCTTCTGGATGGGCTTCATAGATTTTTGGTTTTAAGTTCCTTTCGGATCTCTGGTTTGCCTGTTGGCCTTCCCTCCTCTCCCCTTGGCCCACACTGGATTGAGCACACATGGCGTATAATTTTAAATTATGATCACAGGCTATTTTCCTTGCATATCTTTTGTGTCATTTGCTTATCCCACTTTGTCCCTGAAGAAGAGCAGGTTTTCGAAACTTGTCAGACATGTGGGTATGATACAATTTGTAAAAGGAGCGCTTGCATACCATTTGGGGTGCGCAAGAATGATTGGTTGCTCTATGCATTTTGTATGTATTTATGGTACTCTTGATACTATCTAATATGTGAGGTATACCATTTATAAGCCTATGTAAATGGGTTTTGTTTTTGGAATAATTAAGTTTTTTTTGTTTTAAACTTTAAGAGGAGTTTTTGATCTGGTGCCCTTAAAGTGTTAATAAACCCAGAACAGTAAAATTTGCCTGTATGTGCAGAATAGCATGCTTGTTATACTCACTGTGGAACTTAAGGGGTTAATCCTCTGTATTGTGTAAGATTCTTTGATTCTGTATGGACAGATCCTCCCCTCCTGCAGGGTTGCTCTTGGCAAGGCTAGATAAGAGAGGGTAGTACTGCTGCACATGCTCAGTTTGGTCTCTATTGCTGGAGAGAACATTTCCTTGTTTGAGCTGAGCTTTTAAGGTCACATGATATGACATTACATATTGGGGAGTGTATGCATATCCTAGAAGACAGCCCAGTCCCTTCCCCCCCCTCCTCCTCCATGCCCAGCAACTAAAAAAGAACACAGTGGGCGGGATGTCACATCTTGATTGATGGATGCTCCGCCTCCCATAACGGCATGAGGACACAGGCTGTCGTGCAGATCTCCTCCTACCTGAAACATACAGCACTCGGACAGACCCTGCAGTTTATCATGTGACCGTGGTATACAGATCAGCCAAAAAGGTATATAGTGGCAGTACATTATTGTAAAAAGATTTATAGGCCTGGGGCGGATTAACTATTTTCATATTACTGGGTTTAGTAACACTTTAAACTCACTGCCACCCACTACACTTTTTCTCTGTATAAAATGCAAAATGAAACACTGCTAACATGCTATAGTGTATACAGTCCCCTCCACCTGCTGTTTCAATTACCTAGAGAGTTGGCAGGTGGCACTGGAATGTTAAAATGCATCTAAAGCGCTTGTTTTTGCTGCATCCCTATGTGAAATGTGTCTTACACCGTTTGTGTTTTTTTCTTTAAAATTAGCAGTCATCAGCTACAAATACTGTATCTGCTGACTTTTAACCACTTCCCGACCGCGCTATAGACAAAAGACGTCCACAGCGCGGTCGGGTTATTCTGACAGGACGTCCATGGACGTCCTCCAGAATATCGCTTCCCGCGCGCCCGTAAAATTGTAAGGTCACGGTGGACGGTTGAGAGATCCATTAACTTTGTCGTCCACCTCCCCTGACATATGTGATATCGTACAATCGTCACAAAGTAAAACGTAAAATATGTCTCTTTTTCACATCACCCACCGTCACTCAAATTTCACAATGATTTGGGTCATTATACTTTTATCAATTAGGCGGGGTCCGGATATTTAGAAAAATGTTATTACATGACGGTGATATATGGAAAAACCGACTAGACATATGGTGCCAGTGTACTATTTGACGTCCCAGACAGGCTCACGACATACAAAGTCCATCCTCCTCTAGAC
>BLSH010151615.1:317484-353119 GCA_018402905.1 Glandirana rugosa | reverse complement strand
CTTGGGGACGTCCCCATGAAGTTAATGAAGAAGCTGCGTCTGTCAGTGAACGTAAGGAGAAAAAGGGATTTTATTAAAACTTACCGTAAAATCCTTTTCTCCGAGTTCACTGACAGACGCAGCACCCACCCCTCTGAGCTCTGTTTTGGTACGGCTTGTGTACGAACTGGAGAGCTATGCTGTGAGGGGATTTTATGTAGGAAGAGAGGACGGCCCCCAAGGGAGGGGCCAGCTGATCTTTTCCCTGCCTAGTTAACTCCTAGTTGGACGAACATAAAACCCCATGAAGTTAATGAAGAAGCTGCGTCTGTCAGTGAACTCGGAGAAAAGGATTTTACGGTAAGTTTTAATAAAATCCCTTTTTTTCCCTGACGTCAGGCCCGGCGTTTTGCTTATTTTTTTGCAAATGCCTGTGTGTATGAGGCCTAAATGTGAAGATCGGTTGTATCCCATTATTTTTTTTTTTTTTTTATCTGAATGGGACAAAAGTTTTAGCCAGGTGTGAAGGAATACTGTAAAGTAAGAATGTTTTTGAAAATATGTTTCTCTTTCGTTCATTGACGGACGCAGCCTCTTACTCTTGACATATGAGGTGCGCGAGGTGGTTTCGACCGGGTACAAGATAGAGTTCCGTACCCAGCCCCCGGACTGGTTCTTCGCCTCCAATCTGAGGCTTCCCCCGGGGTGATGGCAGGCCCTGTTTGGGGCCGTGCAAGTCCTGCTCTGCCAGGGGGTGATTGTTCCGGTCCCCTCTGCGGAACGTTTCCGCGGTTTCTATTTAAATCTTTTTGTGGTTCCGAAAAAAGATGGGGTCAGGCCCATCTTGGACCTGAAGGCTCTCAACCTTTTTGTGAGGGCGCGGAAATTCAGAATGGAATCTGTCCAGCCCTGTGGTGGCGGCGCTTCGTCAGGGAGACTTCTTAGCCTGCTTGGACATCAAGGATGCGTATCTGCACATGCCCATATGTGTGCGCCACCCGCACTTTCTGCGCTTTGCGGTGGGGGATCTCCACTACCAATTTTTGGCCCTTCAGTTCGGTCTGGCCTCAGCTCCGCGGGTCTTCACCAAGCTCTTAGCCCCAGTGCTGGCTCTGCTGCGGCAGACGGACATAGTGGTGGTGGCCAATCTCAACAACCTTCTCTTGCGGGCGGAGTCGGCCTCAGCCTTGAAGGACAGTGTGTTCATCACCGTCGCTTACCTGCGGGACTTCGGCTGGGTGATTAATCTTCCAAAGTCGGTACTGACTCCGTTGCGCTGGTTGGAATATCTGGGCTTGGTCCTGGACACGGAGCAGGCGAAGTTTCTTCCTGCCGCCAAGGTGTTGACGCTCCAGGTAGCAGTGCGGGCCCTGCTGTCCCATTGGTGGTCCTCTCTCAGATTTTGCATGAAGGTGTTGGGGCTGATGGTCTCCACCTTCGAGGCTGTGCCGTATGCCCAGAATCACACCCGGTCCCTACAGTGGGCAATTCTGCTGCGGTGGGACAAGTCTCCGTTATCCCTGGACCGGGTGATCAACCTGGTGGCTGTGGGCCCCGACCTTGGGGCTGGGAAAGTCCATTTCTGGAATGGACGGTGGTCACGACGGATGCCAGCCTATCCGGCTGGGGGGGTCCTTGAGCTGTTGTCGACCCAAGGTCGCTGGTCCCCAGAGGAGTCCCGTCTCCCGATCAATGTGCTGGAACTTTGAATGATCAGGCTTTGCCTCTCCCACTGGTCAGGGAGGTTGCACGGTCATCCTGTTCGGGTCCAGTCCGACAACGCCACAGCTGTGGCTTACGTGAATCATCAGGGCGGAACGAGGAGCGTGGCAGCGGCGTCAGAAGGTACCCCACATTCTAGCTGGGCAGAGCTTCACATGCCGCAATCTCCGCCGTTCACATTCCGGGCGTCAAACTGGCAGGCGGACTACCTCAGTCGCCAGAGGCTGGATCAGGGAGAATGGTGCCTGTACCCGGAGATGTTCCGCCAGATTTGTCAGAAGTGGGGCACGCCACGCCAGATGTGGACCTACTGGCGTCCCGGCTCAATCGGAAGGTGCAGGCCTTCGTGAGCAGAACAAGGGATCCTTTGGCAGACGTGGCGGATGCCCTCGTGGCTCCGTGGTCTCGGTACCGACTGCTCTATGCCTTCCCTCCGCTTCTGCTGCTCACACGCCTATTGTGCAGGATAGAGGCAGAAGAGATCCCAACCATTCTGGTAGCGCCATATTGGCCTTGGTGTCCTTGGTACGCCGACGTGGTGCAGATGGTAGCTGCTGTTCCCTGGCGGCTCCCGCTTCGCGAGGACCTACTTTCACAGGGACCCATCTTGCACCCTGCTTTACCCTCGCTGGCTTCAACGGCCTGGCTATTGAGTCCCAGGTGTTAAAGGATAGGGGACTCTCTGAGTCTGTAATTCCCACTATGCTCAAGGCGCGTAAGGCCACTTCACGTAAGATCACCGCACATGGAAGGCTTACATTGCCTGGTGCAAGGCGGGGGGGTGGAACCCCCATTCTTTCTCAGTGGCTCAGGTGCTGGCCTTCCTTCAGCAAGGCCTAGATCACAAGTTGGCATTGAGCACGCTTAAGGGGCAGATTTCTGCCCTGGCGATTTTTTTTCAGCGTCCTTTGATTCGTACCTTTGTCCAGGGGATTCGGCATGTCGCTCCCCAGGTACAGGCGCCTTTGGTGCCCTAATCTGGTCCTTTCAGTGCTTCAGAAGCAGGGAAATCTCCCAGCAGCTGCTTTCACAGAAAGTGGCCTTTCTGGTGGTCGATTACATCCGCTAGGTGGGTGTCTGAGCTGGCGGCTCTGTCCTGTAGGTCCCCGTACTTGGTCCTACGTAGGGACAGGGCGGTTTTGCGCCCTTCTCCTTCCTTCTTACCGAAGGTGGTTTCTTCTTTCCACATTAATGAGGACATTGTCCTCCCTTCGCTGTGTCCACGCCCGTGCCCGTCTCATCCTAAAGGAGGTTGCTTTGCACTCCCTGGATGTGGTTAGGGCTCTGCGGGTGTATCTGGCGGCCACGGCCTCTTTTCGGAGGTCGGTTGTGCTTTTTGTCGTGGTAGATGGTCTGCAAGGGAATGGCGGCCTCATCGGCCACTATTTCCCGTTGGATACGACAGCCGGTGACCCGTGCGTATGCTGTTCGGGGCCAGGAGCCCCCTTTCCGGTCACGGCTCACTCTACCAGGGCGATTAGTACTTAAAGGGCTTTCCAACATCAGGCGTCAGTTTCTCAGGTGTGCAAGGCGGCCACTTGGATCTCGGTGCACACTTTTTCAAAATTTTATAGAGTTGATGTTGCAGCGTCCTCTGATGCTGCTTTTGGCCGCAAAGTTTTGCAGGCGGTGGTGTGAGGCTCGTCTGGCACCTCCCGGAGAACTCTTCTGTTGGGTACTGTTGTTGTTGCCCACCCCTCGTTGTGACACTGCTTTGGGACATCCCCACATGTTAAGAATAAGAGGCTGGGTCCGTCAATGAACGAAAGAGAAAATAGGATTTTTTGACTTACCGTAAAATCCTTTTATCTGAGTTAATTGACGGACGCAGCTCCCACCCCTCTTTGTTTGAGTTTGTACTTCTTGTTACGAACTGAGTTGCTGAGCAGGGCAGGAGGAGTTATGCCAAGTGAGGACTGCCCCCTGGGAGGGGCTGTGTCTGCTTTTAGCTGAACTGTGTTCTGCCTAGTCCACTCCTAGTGAAAGGTGGCATAACCCACATGTCATGAATAGAGCTGCTGCGTCCGTCAATCAACTCAGAGAAAAGGATTTTACGGTAAGTCAAAAAATCCTATTTTTGTTTTGCTTTTTTATTAATTTACAAAATACAAAGTGAATGAACAGAACAAAATCTAAATTGGATCAATATTTGGTGTGACCTTCTAACCAGCATCAGTTCTTCTAAGTACAGTTGCACACCGTTTTTGAAGGAACTTGGCAGGTAGGTTGTTCGAAACCTCTTAGAAAACTAACCACAGATTTTATGTGGATGTACATTATACTGTCAAAAGTATTGGAACGCCTGCCTTCACACGCACATGAATGTTAATGGCGTCCCAGTTTTAGTCCGTAGGGTTCAATATTGAGTTGGCCCACCCTTTGCAGCTATAACAGCTTCAACTCTTCTGGGAAGGCTGTCCACAAGGTTTAGGAGTGTCTATGGGAATATTTGACCATTCTTCCAGAAACACATTTGTGAGCTCAGGCACTGATGTGGGCAAGAAAGCCTTTGCTAGCAGTCTCCGCACCAATTCATTCCAAAGGTGTTCTATCGGGTTGAGATCAGGACTCTGTGCAGGCCAATTAAGTTCCTCCACCCCAAACTCGCTCCTCCATGTCTTTATGGACCTTGCTTTGTGCACTGGTACACTGTTATGTTGGAACAGGAAGGGGCCAACCCCAAACTGTTCCCACAAAGTTGAGAGCATGAAATTGTCCAAAATGTTTTCATATGCTGACGCCTTAAAGTGGTTGTAAAGTTTCAGGGTTTCTCACCTTAATGTATTCTATGCATTAAAGTGATTGTAAAGGCTTGTTTGTTTTTTGTTTTTTTTTTAAATAACAAACATGTTATACTTGACTCCCCTATGCAGTTGGTTTTGCACAGAGCAGCCTGCATCCTCCTCTTCTTGGGGTCCCTCTTTTTTCAGCTCGTGCCCCCTCAGCCAGCAGCTTGCTACAGGGGGCACTCGGGCCGACTCAGAGCTCCATGTGTTCATTCAGACACAGAGCCCAGACCCGGCCCTGCCCCCTCTCTCTCCTGATTGGCTGGCTGACTTTGACAACCGTGGGAGTCAATGGCGCCATTGCTGTGTCTCGGCCAATTCAATTCTCAATCAGAAGGAGAGTCCTTGACGGCTAAGACACTCATGGACATCGCTGGAGAGAGAAGGGGCTCAGGTAAGTAATTAGGGGGAGCTGCGGAGGCAGCTACACACATAATGTTCTTTATCCTAATGCATAGAATGCATTAAGATAAAAAAACCTTCTGCCTTTACAACCACTTTAATCACTTAACGACCGCCCGGCGTCATTATATGGTGATACTTTGCCATTGAATATCGTTGTTATGGCAGAAAATAGCTGCCATAACCACAATATTTTTATGAACAGTGGGCGATCCTCTTTCAGATAAAAGTGGTCTCTGGGGCGGATTCACCACAAGATCACTTTTATCAGGGGCGGGAAAGGCCGCCCCCCCCGCACTGCTTTCCGGTCATCTCCACCGCTTACCGGAGCCGTTGGTAGCGGTGGAGCTGATCGGGTCCTCTCTCTTCAGAGTCTGGATGCCTAGTGAGGGAAAGATGGCCCCTGTTCAGCTCTATAACATTGGATGGCGGAAGTGACGTCAAACGTCACTTTTGCCCAATGCTCTTAAAGGGGAATTTATTTTCTTTTTTCTTCAAATGACATTTATCTTATTTATTTATTTTATTGCATTTTAGTATAAATAGCCATTGGCTCCCTGCTGCTGTCAATTAAATGCAGTGACATGGGAGTTGGGAGTGGGGCAGAGTCCTGCTGTCTGTGTCCATGGACGCAGCAGCAGGATTCGGGAGCGCGCCCACACGGGTGCTCCCAGGGAAAGCGCTTCTCCAAAGGGGGCACTTGAGAACAGGAGGAGCCAGGAGCGCCACTGGGGGACCCCAGAAAAGGAGGATCGGGCCACTCTGTGCAAAACCCTTGCACAGAGCAGGTAAGTATGACATGCTGCTTGTTTTTAGAAAAATAAAACGCAAACCTTTAGTATCACTTAAGCCCAACCCATGAAAAACAACCCCACGCGTTAATCCCTTCTCCACCAAATAATTTGCGGGGGTGACCCAATATATTTGGCAATAGATAGATAGGATATCCCCCTTTCAGTCCATCATGAATGCCGCTGCGCGACTCATCCACCTTACAAACCACTCAGCGCCTGCTACCCCTCTATGCCAGTTCCTCCATTGGCTGACGCTTGCCCAACACATTGAGTTCAAAATGCTAACAATAACTTGCAAAGCCATCCACATTTCTGTCCCCAGCTACATCACTAGCCTAGTCTCAAATTACCAACCTAGGATCCATGCACACTGTAGCTGCTAAACGATCGTTTTTGGGCATTTATTTTTACAACCCATAAACTCCCCTTTGTTATCCTATGTGTCCATGCACACATGGATCTTTAGGCCTCATACACACGGGCGTATCTAAAAAAATAAACAAAACGTCGGGTCCGACGTCAAGGAAAAAAAGTCGACGTTTTTCGGCGTTCTGCATCGGCGTTTTTGAGCGTTAGTGAGCGTCGGCGTCAATAGGCGTTTTTTTAAAAAAATCATCCCTCTGCTATTTTTCAACCTAAAAACGTCGGCGTCAAAAAACGCCGGAAAACGCCGGTACAATATTAGGTGGCGTCTGTTGGCATTTGTTGCCGTTTGTTGGCGTTTTGTGGCGTCGGCGTCAAAAAACGTCAAAACGTTACAGCCTCAGAACGCGATGGCCATGGGTTCTACTTTCTGCTCACTAACGCCGACGCCACCTACAGCTCAAAAACGCTGACGTTTTTATGGGGCCATTGACTAACATGGAGAGCTGCAAAAAACGCCAGAAAACGCCAGCGTCAAAAAACGTCCGTGTGTATGAGGGCTTATTGTCGTTTATCAGCAGTGGAGTTTGTGGGCTGTTGTCAGAACGCCCTAAAATCGCGTTCAAGAGTCATCGTCCTGACCACAAAAAAACGATGAAAACTTAAAAATGCACATAAATGCTCAAAAATTCGGCTCAACTGTGTTTTTGATCCATTGGGGGAAAAAAAAAAGTTCAAAAACGCTAGTGCATTAACGCTGATAAAAGCAGAAAAACTCACTACAAAGATACTGACATTTTTAGATAGTTTTTTTAAATGTCCAGTGTGCATGGAGTCTAACCGTCCTCTTCATTCCTCCCAAGACCTGCTCTCTAGCTCCCTCATCACCACCTCACATACTAGCCTCCAGGACTTCTCCCGAAGGCTCTCCCATCCTCTAGAGTTCCCTAACGCAATCAGAATATCTCCAAATCTCTCCACTTTTAAGCGAGCCCTGAAAACTTTTCTTTTCGGAGAAGCCTATCCTGCCTCCACCTAACAACTGTACTTTCATTTTCTTCATCAGCTCATCTCCCACTGTTATTACCTTTTTATATCACTTGATCCTCCCTCCTAGATTATAAGCTCTAACGAACTGGCCCACTCCTCTTGTATTGAATTGTATTGTAATTTTACTGTCTGCCCTAATGTTTTAACCTGTAGAGATCTGCGCTATAGACGAAAGACGTCTACAGCGCGGATCTGAATCTATAGACGTCCGCCCCCTTACATGCCCCCTGCGCGCACTCACAAGCGGCGGCGGCGCGCGGCCGCCGCACGCTGCGTGGGCGTGCCCGCGGGTCGGGCGGACTCTATGTCCGCTCCTGACCCGCGATCGCCTTACAGAGCTGTAGAACGGGGAACCGCCGATGTAAACACGGCGGTTCCCCGTTCTGTGACAGGGGACAAAAAGATCTACTGATCCCTGTCACTGGGATCAGTTAGATCTGTTATGTCCCGGCCAACTCCGCCCCCCCACAGTTAGAACACACCCAGGGAACATATTTAACCCCTTCACTGCCCCCTTCAGGTTAACCCCTTCACTGCCAATGACATTTATACAGTAATCAGTGGACATTTAAATTTCTGATCGCTGTATAAATGTCATTGGTCCCAAAAAAGTGTCAAAAATGTCCGACATGTCCCCCCCAATATCGCAGTCCCAATAAAAATCGCAGATCGCCGCCATTACCAGTAAAAAAAAAAATAATAAAAACGCCATAAATCAATTCCCATAGTTTGTAGATGCGATAACTTTTGCGCAAACCAATCAATAAACGCCGAGTGCGATTTTTTTTTTTTTTTTTTTACCAAAAATATGTAGAAGAATATAAATCGGCCAAAAACGATGAATAATTGTTTTTTTTATTTTTTATTTTTGGATATTTATTATAGCAAAAAGTAAAAAATATTGTTCTTTTTTTCAAAATCGTCGCTCTTTGTTTGTTTATAGCGCAAAAAATAAAAACCGCAGAGGTGATCAAATACCACCAAAAGAAAACTCTATTTGTGGGGAAAAAAGGACATAAATTTTATTCGGGTACAACGTCGCACGACCGCGCAATTGTCATTCAAAATGCGACAGCGCTGAAACCTGAAAATCGGTCTGGGCAGGAGGGGGGTTTAAGTGCCCAGTAAGGAAGTGGTTAAAGTGCTGCGCAAACTGTTGGCTCTATATAAATTCTGTATAATATAGTGTGGATGAGCGAGTTTGGGGTGGAGGTACTTGACTGGCCTGCACAGAGTCCTGACCTCAACACGACAAAACACGTTTGGGATGAATTAGAGCAGAGATTGCGAGCCAGACCTTCTCGCCCAACATCAGTGCCTGACCTCACAAATTCGCTTCTGGGATCCAGATCTTGTGGACATCCTTCCCAGAAGAGTTGAAGCTGTTATAGCTGCAAAGGGTGGGCCAACTCAATATTGAACCCTTTTGACGATAGTGTAGGCTGCCTCAAATCCTTGTGTCTCTTCATGTTATCCCAGACAGACTTGATGAAGAGAGGAGTTTTCAGGTTTCGCCTAAAAGTGGACAGAGTAGGAAATAACCAAACAGATTGGGGTAGTGAGTTCCAGAGGATGGGAGAGGCTCTGGAGAAGTCTTGGATACAAGCATGTGAGGAGGAGACAAAGGAGCTAGAGAGCAGAAGGTCTTGTGAGGAACCGAGAGCACGTTTTGGGTAATATTTGGAGAGAAGGTTGGTGATGTAGCTCAGGGCAGAATTGTAAATGGCTTTGTATGATAGTGTTTTTGAATTTTATTCATTGGGCAATGGGAGGCCAGTGGAGGGATTGGGAGAGAGGAGTGGCCGACACTGAATGGTTGGTAAGGTGGATGAGTCTGGCAGCGGCTTTCATGGTAGACTGAATAGGGGATAGCTTGGGGAGAGGTAGGCCATTGAGAAGGGAGTTACAATAGTCAAGGCGAGAGATAACAAGTTGCGTAGTGGTGTCAACGGCTAGAAAGGGACTTCTTTTGGAGATGTTTCGGAGGTGAAGTCTGCAAGATTTGAACAGGGATTGGATTTGGGGCTGAAAGGACAGGTCAGAGTCCAGAATTATACCTAGCACCCTGGCATGAGGGCCCCCCCTGCCCCAAAGTACCAACCCCCCATGTTGAGAGCATGCGGCCCACCCCTTTTCCTGGCCTGCCAGGCTGCGTGCTCGGATAAGGGTGTGCTATGGATTTTAAGGGGAACCCCCACGCCGAAAAAAAAACGGCATGGGGGTTCCCCTTAAATTCCATACCAGACCGAAGAGGCCTCCATGGGAGAGGGCTGCCTGCGAGGCAGAGTCTGACTCTTGTAGCCATGTTTCCATGCTTGTTGCAGACAGAGTGGGTATTCCAGAGGGCACATGAGGTGGGGGGTGTGGTGGTTTTTGGGATGGAGCGAAGACTGAGAGGGTTGCGGCAGATGCTGGAGGAGAGAGCGTGCATGGTGTGGGGGTGAGATACTGGAGGACCAGGATTGGGAGATATCCCCAGAAGTTAGTAGGAGGGTGTGGAAGTAAGATGGGCGTGGGATGTGTATGAGTGCACGTACTTGCCTGTCCCGGTGTGTGGGTCAGCAGGTGCGTTAAGTATTAGCAGGAGGTTATGAGAGCAGTAGAAGTGATAGTGATATGTACAAGTTTTGGGGGGGGGGGAGGAGAGAAAAGTGGGAAAAGAAGTGAGGATATTAGTATGAGAAGGCAGAGCAGAGGGGACTTGCTGGATGCCTTCCAAAGTGGTGGTTTGTGGTCAATCCAGAGTGGAGCAGAATTCTTTGTGGTCTTTACTTGCTGCTTTCCTTATCCTACTTTAGTGAACCACTTCAAGACCGCCCGCCGTCATTATACGGCGGCCGTTTTAAGTGGCATACCATTGCTATGGTAGCAGATGGCTAATATAACCCCATATCTCCTTTTTACAGCCGGCGATTCTGCACAAGATAAAAGTGGTCTCAGCAGAGTATTCACCGCAACATTACTTTTATCAGCGGCGGGAGACGTGCCCCTCCCGCAGGTTTCCGGTCATCTCTGCTGCTTACCGGACCTGCCGGCAGCGGCGGAGATGATTGGTTCCTCTCCCCCCCCCCCCCCCCCCAGTGTCCGTGAGCGGCTGAAGCCGTTCACTCGGCTCCATAACATGGCAGGGCGGAAGCGACGTCACAAGTCACTTCCACCCAATGCTCTTAAAGGGCCCTTTTTTTTTTTGCACTGTCCATTTTTTTCAAATTATTTTTTTTGTTTACATTTTACTATAAATATGAGATCTGAGGTCTTTTTGACCCCAGATCTCATATTTAAGAGGTGCTGTCATGCTTTTTTCTACATTTCTTGTAATAGGACAAAAAGTGATCAATTTTTTTTTTAAAAGAACAGTGTAAAAATAAAAATTAAAAAGTGAAATAAATAAAAAAAATTTAAAGCGCCCCATCTCCGCGAGCTCGCGCGCAGAAGCGATCACCTAAGTCCCGCACCCATAGGAAAACGGTGTTCAAACCACACGTGAGGTGTTGCCGCGATTGTTAGAGCGAGAGCAATAATTTTAGCACTAGAGCTCCTCTGTAACTCAAAACTGGTAACCTGTAGAATTTTTTAAACGTCGCCAATGGAGATTTTAATGTTGCAAAGTTTGTCGCCATTTCGAAGCATGACATGTTTGGTATCATTTTACTTGGCGTAACATAATCTTTCACAATATGGAAAAAAATTGGCCTAACTTTACTGTTGTGTTATTTTTTTAACTCAAAAAACTGAATTTTTAAAAAAAAAAAATTGCGCTTGTAAGACCGCTGTGCAAATACGGTGTGACATAAAGTTTTGCAGTGGTCGCCATTTTATTCTCTAGGGTGTTAGAACCCACAAACATTTTTTTTTCTAAGTAATTTTATAGCAAAAATCTGGTTTTAACTCATAAACACCGAACTCCAAAAAGAGTCTCGGTCTTAAAGTGGGTAAAATGCTGCATTCAACTGCTGATTACGGCTGTTGTTCTTTGCACTGAAGGTAGTTCTTAATGACATTGGCTGTATGTTTGAGGTCGTTGTCCTGCTGCAGAATAAATTTGGGGCCAATCACATACCTCCCTGATATTATGGCATGATGTCCAAGTATCTGCTTGTATTTCTCAGAATTGAGGTCACCATTGATTGGCTAACATTGGGGAACTTAGACACAGTGGTCACCTAAGAAAACATCAGATGAAAGACGCATCATGGTTACTTCCCTTCGACATCAGAAGATGTCCAGCAGTGCTATCGGCACAGAACTGACGGAAATCATTGGGACCCAGGTACATCCATTTACTGTCTGGTGGACTCTGGCCAGAAGTAGTCTTCATGGAAGAGTTGTGGTCAAAAAGCCATACCTCCGACATGGAAACAAGGCGACTCTAATATGGGAACTGGTGTGCAGGAAAATGGCAGCAGTTGCTCTGGACTGAAGAGTCAAAATTTTAAATATCTGTCTGTAACAAGAGACCGATTGTTCGCTGCAGGGCGATACAATAATGAGTGTGTGCAGGCAACAGTGAAGCATGGCGGAAGTTCCTTTCAAGCTTGAGGCTGCATTTTTGCAAATGGAGTTGGGGATTTGTTCAGGATCAATGATGTCCTCAATGCTGAGGAATACAGGCAGGTGGTTATCATATCATTCCCTCAGTGAGGTGTGTGCTTGGCCCCAAAATTTATTCTGCAGAAGGACAACTACAAACATACAGCCAATGTCATTTAACTATCTTCAGTGTAAAGAAGAGCAAGGAGTCCTGAAAGTGATGCTTTTGGCTCCAAAGAGCCCTGATCTCAACATCAGAAAGCCTATCTGCAATTACATGAAGAGACAGAAGGATTTGAGACAGCCTACATCCACAGAAGATCTGTGCTTAGTTCTCCAAGATGTTTGGAACAACCTACCTGCCAAGTTCCTTAAAAAAAAAAAAAAAAAAACCTGTGTGCAAGTGTACCTAGAAGAACTGATGCTGTTTTGTAGGCAAAGGGTGGAGTTTGCCATATACTGATTTCATTTGGATTTTTCTTCTGTTCATTTACTTTACATTTCGGTAATTGATAAAAAAAAAAAAAACTATTAAGACTTCTACTTCTGAAAGGATTCCTATTTTACAACATTTTTTCACACCCGCCTAAAACTTTTGCAAAGTAGTGTAGATGTTCCTTTACAGTTCAACAGTGGAAATCCTTCAATTTAATCAGGAAATTATGGTTTGATCTTTTGTGCCTGCAATAAGGACTCGTGCACACAGGGCGTTAGAAAAAAAAAGCTGCAAAGCCACTACCAATGCTAGTAAAAAGCGGCTGTAAAAATGTGTTTTTAGTAGCTTTCTGCATTGGCGTTAATGCACCTTTAGCCATGCTGGCTTTTAGCAGTGTTTCTCTGCCTCTATTCAAAATCAATGGTTCCGTATGGGAACCCATTGTTTTGAATAGGCGTTGCACCAGAAGTCGGATCAGGATGATCAGACTTGTGGTGCGAATTGTGTGCTGAGGATCTTGAAGGGGAACCCCCGCCAAAATAAAAAAAAAATTGACGTGGGGTTCCCCCCGAGACGATTCCAGACTCTTCGGTCTGGTATGGATTTTAAGGGGAACCCCCCCAAGCCAAAAAAAAAAATGGTGTGGTGCCCCCCCGATCCATATCAGACCCTTATCCATGCACGCAGCCTGGCAGGTCAGGAAAGGGGGGGGGGGTAACGCTACCACACCAGGCCACATGCCCTCAACATGGGGGGGTGGGTGCCTTGTCCCCATGTTGATGGGGACAAGGGCCTCTTCCCAACAACCCTGGCCAGTGGTTGTCGGGGTCTGCAAGCGGGGAGCTGATCGGATTCTGGAAGCCCCCCAGACCCCGGCCCCCCACCCTAGGTGAGTGAGTATGGGGTACTCCACCTATTCACCTAAAAAAAAAAAAAAAAAAAAAGTCTCAAAAGTAAAAACAGTACACAGGTTTCTGATAAAGTAATTTAATTTATAGTGGTGCACCAAATGGAAATTTTGGTACCGAAAATACACAAAGTCGAAAATGGAAACCGAAAATGACAGTTTTTAAAAAATATTTATATTTTTATATACCATTGTCATATGCAGCCTGCCTAGGCACTGATAGGCAGCACTGATTGGTGACACTGATTGGCACTGACAGGTGGCCCTGATTGGCTATGACAGAGGAGATGAGGTAGTACTGGCAGATGGCACTGGCAGAAGAGATGATTAGATTCACATTGCACAGATGTAAGAGCCGCTCTGTGCGTGAAACTGTCATGTAATTACACTGAATGCAGAGAGAGACACAAGCTGTCAGATCTTTGCTCTGATGTCAGAGATGGGCGGGACCGAACAGCTATCAAACACGTGCCACGGGCCTAGCCCCTATCCCTTCGGCTGGCGTTTGATAGCGGTTTGATCCTGCCCACCTCCAACATCAGTGTGAAGATCTGACCGCTCTCTCTCTGCATTCAGTGTAATTACATGATAGTTTCATGCAAAGAACAGTTCTTACAAGCCGCGCGATCTGTGCAATCTTCTCAACTGCTGCATCCGTTGCGGGCGCATGTGATGCACACATACCCCCGCAATGGGTGGTACCCGGGACGGACCCTGCCCCCTTTCGGTATTGGGACGTTTTTTTTTGTTTTTGGGCTGATGCCGAAAACAGTTTTTGGCTGAAAATGACCATATTTTTTCAGCGGCCGAAATTTCGGTGCATCCTCCAGTAATTTATTAAACCAGCTCCGGCGTCTCTTCCGATTTTCTTCCCCCTTCTCCAGCTCTTCTCCACTCTCCGTTTCTTCTCCTCTCTGCGCTGTCTTCTCTCTCTTCTGCCAGGTCTTCTCTCTCCGCTGTCTTCTCCCTCTGTTCTTCCTCCGATGTTCACCTGACACATTCTCCCGGTGTAATGCTAGAGCCGCCGTGTGCCATGACTTGTGTGGCCATGGGGCGGGGCCACCGGCTGACGTCAACTGGAGGCCCCGTCCCCTTGTGACGTCACCGCCCAGGGCATGATTGGGGCGGTGACTTCACAAGGGGGTGTGGCCTCTGTTTTATTTTTTTTGCAGCTTGAAAATGCCTATGCCACTTAGGCAAGTCTGACGCTGTAAAAATGCCCCTCTTTCAGTTTGTTGCCAATTGTGTCCCATTTGCAAGCTTTCTGTTCACTTCCTGTCCCACAGCATAGCCCTCCAGGTCACTAGAACCCCATTCTCCGCTTTGGATGATTTCCCCTTTATTCCTGTTTTGGTGACCACTCAAAATTTGGGATCTTTCTTTTAGTGATAATGGGCACTAGGAAAATGAGGGGATGTATTCCCTAGCCATGATACAGACTGCAATAAAAACCTGCCAAAGCAATGTCTGTGAAAGCGGGGAGAATGGCTACAGACCTGCACAGTGCTGGATCGAGTGAGGGCTCAGGTAAGTGTGTGTGTGTGGAGGGAGTGAGGGGATGACACTCTTACCTAAACCTTTAGGGAATGCATTCAGCTAAAAAAATGTTTAGGCTTTAGTACCACTTTAAGGTGATATTAATTCCAAAAGTAAACATTTATTATATTGCAGCTTACCAGTTCCTAGATGTGATTTTTCTTTTTTAGGCTTTCTTTCCTCTATTTTCATCTGGTGATCTGGCCAGTAAGTCTGTTGTTTTGCAAAATAACCTCTCCAGTAGAATGTATCGGTTACAGAGATGAGCGAAGCCATTCAACACTAGCAGGGGTGCTTACAATCACCAGCTTTTATTCATGTAAAACTTTTCACCCAAAAAGGTAAAATAAATGGTTTGCTCTAACTGCTTATAAAGTATTAGCTGGAGCGTGACTTCAGTTTGTTAGTGTATTTAAATCTGCTAGTACATCTAATACTCCTCTCCCCCCGACTGACAATGCTGCTATCCAAAAGTGCCCCTGTGCTCCTTCATCCAGAGTACAGGCATTCTAATACAGGAAGTGTGTTACTTGCCAGATCACCAGGTGAAAACAGTGGGGAAAAAGACTAAAGGTTAAAAGTAATGCAGCCCCCACATCTTATAATTGGTAAGCTTTAATATACAGTAAAACCTTGGTTTGAGAGCGTTTTGCTAGACAAACAAATTTTTAAAATAAATTTTGACTTCATATACAAGTGATGTCTTGATATAAGAGAAGCGTTGCGTCACAACTGAGTAAAAAAGAGAAGAGAGGGTCCTCTAAGTGTAGCAATACGGTTACATTTAATGAATGTACAGGATTTAGCAACTCACATAGTTGATGATTAAAACGGGAGCATCTAAGTATGCAGGCATTTGGGGTAAAGCTGTCCTCGTCGACCCTCCTCCGCACTGCCATCGATGTCATCCCTTCCACGCTGCACTCCATGAGCGCTTAAAGCCTCGCTTTCAGATTGCTTTCCTGCAGGGTAGTCTTCCCGGTCACAATTTCAGACTAACAACTGTGAGACCCGGCAGTGCGGAGGATGGTCTCTGTGGACAGCTTTACCCCGGATGCCTGCATACTTGTATGTACCTTTTAACCGGTTCCACACAGCGTGCAGTATGTTTACTGCGGCGGTGTGGACGCTTAGCGCGAATCGCCGTAAAAGGGCGGCGATTTGCGCAGACTCAGCTAGTGGGCGAGCGCTCGCCACCGCTGGCGCGCTCTCATGCCCGACACACTCCGGAGGAGTGTGCCCGCGGCTCGGGTGGACCCGATGTCCGCCAGCGAGCCATCGATGAGCTGCTAGAGCCAAAGAGATGGGAACCGCCGTGTTTACATCTCTTTAAATGGGGACATAAGAGATCTACTGATCCCTGTCACTGGGATCAGTTAGATCTCTTATGCCCATGGTAGCCCAGCCCCCCCACAGTTAGAACACGCCCAGGGAACACAGTTAACCCCTAGATCTCCCCCTGCAGGTTAACCCCTTCACTGCCAATGACCTTTACACAGTAACCAGTGGCTATTTAAATTTCTGATCGGTGTATAAATGTCATTGCTCCCAAAAAAGTGTCAAAAATGTCCGACCCAATATCGCAGTACCGCTAAAAATCGCAGATCACCGCCATTACTAGTAAAAAAAATATAAATAAAAACCCCAGAAATGAATTCTCATCATCCGTAAACGCGGCAACTTTTGCGCAAACCAATCAAACGCCGATTGCGTTTTTTTTTTTTTTTACCAAAAATATGAGGAAGAATATAAATCGGCCAAAACCGATGAAAACTATGTTTTGTTTTATATTTATTTTTTTGGATTTGAATTTTAGCAAAAAGTAAGAAATATCTTTTTTTTTTTTTTTTTTTTTGCAAAATTGTCGCTCTTTCTTTGTTTATAGCGGCGATCGGAAATGACGCAGCGGTGATCAAATACCACCAAAAGAAAGCTCGATTTGTGGGGGAAAAAAAGGATGCAAATTTTGTTTGTGTACAACGTCGTACGACCGCACAATTGTCAGTTAAAGCGACGCAGTGCCGAATCGCAAAAAGTGCTCTGGTCAGGAAGGGGGTAAAACTTTCCGGGGCTTTAGTGGTTAATTAGCAACTCACATGGTTGATGATTAAATGTAACCATATTGCTACACTTAGAGGCGCCTCTCTTCTCTTTTTATACTCTGTAGCTCCTGCTGGATTTTGCTTCTAATCCTCTTGTGGAGGCTGCCATTTGTAGATTAACATTTTATGGTTACACAACTTATCACATTGCTATAATCTTTTTATATGGACTATAAACTGAAAGACTTACAAATAAAAGGTTGTGGAACAAATCATCTGAGTTTGCGTTATTTCTTATGGGGAAATTCGCTTTGATATAAGAGTGCTTTGGATTACAAACATGTTTCTGGAACAAATTATGCTCGCAATCCAAGGTTTTACTGTATTACATTCTTGGATTTGGGTTTGATACCGCCTTAAAGTGCATATAAACCCCGACAATGAAATTCCCTTATTTGCTTCTGTTATATCTGGTTAAGTCCAAAAGAACCTGTTGACCCTGTCAGAAATTCAGAGCTGCCCCTTGTTCTGTTTATCTGTCCATGTTATCACAATCCTTTAATTGGCCACCCCATTTCATATCTTGGACTACAAAAGACCACTTCCTATGGGGTGAAGATGAGAAGGGGAGGGATTCCGTAGTTTAGCAAAAAAGAGCTTTGCATTTATGACACCAGTTCTTGAGATTTCAGTCCAGAAAATGCGCATTTGCTCTCTGGCCTGCTAAAGAAAACTAGGAGCAGAGTGTGTTTCTGTGAGATATACAGTTGTGTAATTACATGGTCTTTATAGGGATGGAACATGGGGAAATGTGCATATATTTGAAGGGATGCACTGCATAAGAAGTAGCACTTGGGGGGTAAAACCTTTTATTGAAAAGGTTTAGATTGTTGCATGCATTTTCATGTGCATGTTCCCACGCTAATCTGCATTAATGTGTGTTCTCATGCATTTGAAATAAACCATGACAGTCCTTTTGCTCTCACATCTTACACTACTTGTTCATAGAGGGTGTTATAAGCTTTTATGCATCATTTTTCTTGTATCACAGATCTCTAGCAATTGCTAAATAGCAGCTGTGCAAATTTTCTGTAAAAAGGAACACAGGGGGGCACCAGACTAAGTGTAGCAATAAAAGTAAAGGAATTTATTAAAAAGCCAAATGACTACTCTCACTCTCACAAGGAGCAAACGGGCATATCTGTGTCTAAATGGCCTTAGTAGCTTCCAATCCCAGGGTCATTTATTTATATTTTTGTATAATCTTTATTTTGCATTTTCAGTAAAAACAAAAACAGGAATGTACATAGCAAGTAGTTGTAATGGTACATATGGTGGAAGTGATCAGCCAAGAGTTTTCATCTTCTGACAGTAAGTGATAGCCCATTGATACATGTTACAGTGTTCCGCATATAAATATTTCACAATCTTGTGCCTTACCATGCTATAAGAGGCAGGCAAATGAACAAATGCTTCAATTCAGGGTTACCTTATTCTCCTACTTTAAGTGTGTTGGGGATCACTCTTCAGGGGGTGTACAAGAAGGTGTGGGGATTCTCAGGAACTGAGTGGGGACACAAATAAACATATGGGGAAAAGGGGGGGATAAAGACATGAGGGGGGAGGAAAGGAGGGGGAAATATAGGAACTATCAGCACCGTCCCAAAAAAATATTGATAACACCAGCAGAGTAACTCTTGTGGTCCGCAACATGTACATCCCAATCCTTATAGTGCAAAACTCAAATAAGATCTGGGGCAATCCCCAGTGTGACAAGGCTAGGCCTCACCACTAGAGGTGCTGGGTTGGGGAGCCGGTGCTATACTTGATTTATAGTGCATCCAAGTGGCCCAAATTCCATAGAATTTATTATCTGTCTTGGCAATTTGCCATCCATTCCTCCGCAGCCATTATTTTGTCAACTAATCCAATCCAGCCCTTCCAGGTGGGGACATAGGATGATTTCCAGTGTACCGGGATTAGGCATCTGGCCGCATTCAAGAGGTGCAGCAAGACTGATTTCCTGTAATGGCTCAGAGGAACGGTAGGCAAGTGCCCAGGGTCATTTATTTGATCCCAAGGTGTATGTGGCTCCTGTGACTGGTGCATCCTGGAGAGGATGGAGGAGCATTGGTGGAAGGCAGTGGTGACCAGCGGGAAACCTGGTTTTCTTTCATTGCCACACTTCCTTTTTATTTATTGCTTTAAGCAATGGAGAGCTGCCGCTAATGTTGCTCAGATTTCCTGATGAACTTTTAATATATGGACTGAACTTATACGGAATTGTCTCCCATTCTTTTAACACCATTCATTTTGCAGTAAATTCTGTTTAGATTCTCTGTAAAAAATCTGATTACTTTTATTTTTTTTGGCTGGAAATATTTGTTTTTCTTTCCTCTATTGACTTACCTCAACCTCAAAATAGTAGCTTAGACAAATGGGGAAGAAGAGTTGATGTCATTGTATCCAAACTTCAAACTGTCAAAACTCCACTTTTCAGTCTTGAATTTTCACAGCTACTATCTAGGGATTGGTAAAGAGCTGGAAGAGGAGCAATAAAGAGCTTACAACAGTCTCTATGTACAATGGTACAGCTTAAAGTGGTTGTCTACCCATTTTAAAAAATAAATAAAAACCTGCAAGACAATAGCATAATGAGCTAGTATGCACCGCATACTAGCTCATTATGAAATACCTCGAAACGAAGATCCAACCGGGCTGCTCGGTCCCCTCTGAGGGAGTGGACATCTTCCCTCGGATCTTGCTTCCGGGTACGTGGCCCTGACCAGTCACATCGCGTGTGGGACCCGTCTTTCTGGCAAGGTCCGACTCTATTGCCGGGCCTTTGCCAGGACATACATGGCGCACGCGCCGTAACGCCACAACATCTTAGAGAGGGGTTTTGGGGATATTCATTTTACCTACAGGAAAGCCTTATTCTAGGCTTACCTATAGGTAAAAGTACAAAGATTGGGTAGACAACCGCTTTAAGGAATGGCTTGGTTTATTTTAAGAAACCGTTTAGGAAAAAGAGAAGCTGAAAATAACACTTTATGTGTACTATGCAAAACCACATGACATACTGCACTTTTATATGAAAATTAAATGTACTTACCCTTGCTTTTTTTTTTTTTCTTCTGTTTTTTTTTTTTTTTTTTTTATTGCTCTTTATTCTGTTCAAATGATAATTTAAAAAAAACAAAAACATTTTTTTTTTCTTTTTCATGTTTTGGTGATTTTCTACAGATTTGAACAGACCTTTTTGATCTATTGTATTTTATAACTTATTATAGTGTTTAGTATTAGATTTCACCAGCAGGTTGTTGTGTAATTGAAATGTTTAATGACTGCCATTAATACGGATAATACCAGCAGGATATCCAGATATTCTAGAAGCCATTTAGTTTGTTTACCCCTGGGTTACCCTCCAAGATGTGGTGCATTTGTTAAGACTGTCAGCAGTCAACTTAAAGCATGCAGGTAAAAGCAAATAAAATATTGCTTATTTGTAGTGTTTTTTTTTTTATTATACACTTGCAACAAGTCTTTAAACTTGCTAGAGAAACACTTGAGTACTGTCCATGATACTTTTATTTGCACGAACATACACTTTTTCAGGACAGGTTTTTGGGGTGTGTCCCCATCTTCAAGATCCAAGCAGTACTGGTGTCAGGGTGGTGAGATCATGGTACTAGAGTACTGCTTGGACCTTGAAGGAGGGGACATAACCCAAAAGCTCATCCTGAAAAATTATATGTTAGTGAAAATAAAAGCATCATGTACATTACTTAATTTTTTTTATGTTTGTTGCAAGTGCATTAATACGGCTACAGTCACCTTAAACTTGCTAGAAAATGTGATTACTCTGGGAAGAGTCATTATCCTAGCACAGGCCCTCCTTTCACTTCACGGACCTCATTACTGTCTGTGTTGGCTCATCTCCTCCACCCCTCCCTTTACTTCCCTACCTAAACATTTATGTAGCTGCTAGGGGAAGAGCTAAGGTAGGGCTCGACAAACCCCAGGTGCTAGGTCGCCACGGCGACCAGAAATCGCGTCCTGGCGAGCGACAGCCGATCCTTCACTCCCCTCACTATCTCCTGTTCAGTGAAAAGACATTCTCGGTCTAGGCTAACAGCTGTAAGGCTACTTTTACACTGGGGCGGTGGGGGCGGTAGTGGTTAAGCACCACTACTTTTAGCGGCGCTTTACCGCTGTTGTAGTGCCCATGTTTCGGCGCTTTGGAAGTGCTGTCCATTAATTTCAATGGCAGGGGCGGTGGAGGAGCGACGTATACCGCCCCAAAGATGCTGCTTGCAGAACTTTTTTTCCCATCCTGCAAGCACACCGCCCCAGTGTGAAAGCACTCGGGCTTTCACACTGTTGTGGATTGGGGGGGCGGTTTTCAGGCGCTTTACAAGTGATATTTTAGCGCTAAGGCGCCTGAAAACCGCCCCAGTGTGAAAGGGGTCTTAAAGAAAAACAAAAATCCAGGCAGCCTGCCAAGTTTCGCTGATAAGTATAAACAATGTATCTCTTGGTTCTTTTAGATCAGTGGTTCTCAACTCCGGTCCTCGGGACCCACTAACAGGCCAGGTTTGCAGGATAACTGAAATGCATCACAGGTGATATCATTGGCTGCTCAGTGATTGCAGTATTCTAGTCTGCATCTCCCCAAGGTAATACCTAAAATCTGGCCTGTTAGGGGGTCCTGAGGACCGGAGTTGAGAACCACTGTTTTAGATGAAAGGGATGAACTCCAGTCTGTAAATTAACCACTTAAAGCGGAGTTCTGGCCGAAATATGACTTTTAAGATAAAAATACCCCTAGAATACTCATGTCTCATGCAATTTAACAAAGGTATCCTGTAAACTATGCCCAGTTTTCAATTTGTGCAGCATCGTTTTCTTACTTTGTGAAGTTCCTGCACAACGCGGCCGACTCCAGTGTGGGCATTTGAAGCCACAGTGCCCTTCTTCCTGGATTCCGTGCATGCTGGCTACCCAGCATGCACCTGCCGATCTCGTGCATGTGCAGTGCGGTGCAATCTTCGTCAGCTTGGCATGGCACAGCCAAGCTGACCAAGATTTTCCATAGACGCCAATGCAAAACGGGAGCAGTGCCAAGTGACCAAGATTTCCCAGGAGCCAATGCAAAACCGGAAATTATGTACCGCGCCGCGGCCCCTAAAGTAGGAAGTGAGATTAGATATAGGAATAAATTGGGTAAGTGAACAGAAAAAAAAAAAGTCAATTCATTTTAAGGATGCACATTAGTGCTGCATGGTGGGGAGTGAAAAATGTGGATGGAACTCCGCTTTAACCAGTTCCCTACCGACCCATAGTAAAATGACGTCAATTACTTTAGAGACTGATATCTCAGAGATGCTTGCAGCTGCAGGCATCAATAAGGTATCATTCTCTTCAGCCAGCGATTCCCTTCACGGTTTTCCGGCTAGAAAGCATCAGATCGTTGTTTTTTTTTTTTTTTTTGAACTGCTTGGAGGAGAGGTGTGAGGTCTTATAGACCCCACACCTCTCCATAAAGAGTACCTGTCATGCAATATTTCTATTACAAGGGATGTTTACATTTCTTGTAATAGGAATAAAAGTGATCAAGTTTTTTTTTTTTAAAGGGAAAGTGTAAAAATAAAATAAACAATAAAAAAAATTAAAGTGCCCTCGTCTTCGTGAGCTCGCATGCAGAAGCGAACGCATACGTAAGTCGCGTCCGCATATATAAACGACGTTCAAACCACAGATGAGAGGTATCGTTGGAGCGAGAGCAATAATTATAGCACTAGATCTCCTCTGTAACTCTAAACATGTACCCTGTAAAAATTGTTAAAGCCTTGCCTATGGGGATTTTAAAGTACTGAAGTTTGGCCCCATTCCATGAGCGTGCGCAATTTCAAATCGTGACAGGTTTGGTATCTATTTACTCGGCGTAACATCCTCTTCCACATCATGCAAAAAAATTGGGCTAACGTTACTGTTTTGTTTTTTTTTAATGCATGAAACTGCTTTTTTTTTTTTTTTTTTTTTAAAAACGCGTTTGAAAAATGACTGCGCAAATACCGCGCAAGATAAAATGTTGCAATGACAACCATTTTATTCCCTAGGGTGTCTGCTAAAAAAAAAAAAATATAATGTTTGGGAGTTCTGAGTAATTTTCTAGCAAAAAAAATTATGATTTTTACATAGAGCAGCAAAGTGCCAGAATTTGCCCGGTAAGGAAGGGGTTAAAGACTAAACTTTTTCTGACATTTGCGGCTTACAAGTAAAAATTAGTATGTTCTGTAGAAAATTACTTAGAACCCCCCAAACATATATATATTTTAGCAGAGACCATAGAGAATAAAATGGCGGTTGTTGCAATATTTTATGTCACACTGCATTTGCGCAGCTGTCTTTTGGGAAAAAAAAAAACGCTTTAATGAATTAAAAAAAACTAAACTGTTAAGTTAGCCCAATTTTTTTGTATAATGTGAAATATATTACATCGCGAGAATCGTGAGAGAATCATGATCTTTATGCTAAGCAACAAAATCGTGATTCTCGTTTTAGTCAGAATCGTGCAGCTCTGCTGTGTACTGTGAGGTGGAGGAGGGGAGAGGAGGCAGCTGGATATGCTTTAGAAGAGTCTTTCTATGTCCCCTGATAAAGCCCTGTGCACCATCAACAATTACCACTCTATGTGCATCTGGGCTCCAGTATTTCATGGTGACTGGAAACCCACCAGAGCAATGAATAGTCACCGTGAAGGACACACATGTAGGCAGCAAGTGGCTGCAAAGAGGCAGCAGAAGATCAGCAGCACTGGAATACGTCTTTCACCTTTTTTCTGTATTTTATTTAAAGTGTCGCTAAGGGTTCATTTAGCTGTGCAGTTGGGTGGTAAAAATGTGCAGTAGAGACATGGTTTTTGCCACCCGCCAATGGCCATCCTTTAGCTCCATTAGGCAGCAGATGAGGGCGTTTTCCATGCCGCAGTCACGATGCATTAGGGATAATAAGGACTTTCCCCCTATAACAGGTTTTTAGTGTCGCACTGACTGGCCAGCCTATAACCCTGATGTAAGGTGTTACGTTGGAGTTATTGACTGGCTGCTCTGCTGTGAGTAGGTTAGGGTTAGGGGGCGCAAATTACTTGCCTTACCCCGGGCGCTGACAACCCACACTATGCTAAAAAAAACTATTAACTTTTTTAGCTGGCTATTAGATTCAAAGCAAATTTGTCAAGCTCTGAGCTAAGGGGAATAGTATCACTTGAGTGAGTGTTGTCAGTCTGCTGGAGCTGCGGACATCACCTCCAAGATTGCAGAACCATGCAGCAGTCTGGGGCTTTCAGATGTCTACACATGGGAGACTATTACAAGTGTTTATACCATGTATAAAATACAATTCACGTATAATCTTGTCTTGTTGAAATGAATGGTCTGGTAATGCGGACCCTTTAACCACTAAAGCTCCAGAAGATTATTGCCCCTCTTCATGACCAGGTCGTTTTTTTGCTGTTCGGCACTGCGTTACTTTAACTGGCGATTGCGTGGTCATGCAATGCTGTACCCAAACAAAGTTTATCCCATTTTTTTCACACAAATAGAGCTTTTTTTTTTTTGGGTGGCATATGACCACTACTGGTTTTGTTTGTTCATTTTATGCAACATAAACGGACCAAAAAATTTGAAAAAAAAGCCAATATTTTTTACTTTCTGCTATAAAACACATCCAAAAAAAAAAATCTAAATTACTTCATAAATTTTGGCCAAAATGTATTCTGCTACATATTTTTGGATAAAAATTCCAATAAGTGTATATTGATTGGTTTGCTTGAAAGTTTTATAGTGCCTACAAACTATGGTGTGTGTGTGTGTGTGTGTGTGTGTGTGTGTGTGTGTGTGTGTGTGTGTGTTTGTATGTATATGTATATATTTTGTAAAATACTACAAATGGCAGCAATCAACGACTTATAATGCGTCTGCGATACTGCGACGGGCAATCTGACACTAACGAATGCTGGGGGAACTGACTGACTGCCACTGACCTCACAAGTGACACTAATACAGTGATTAGTGCTAATACTGTACACTCTCTGTACTAATGACACGGACTGGGAAGGGGTTAACATCTAGGGCCAGGACTTGCAATCACAGGGGGTGCTGGGCAGGGAGCACAGCACGCCTGTGTGCACGCTCTAAACCTGGAAGTAGGCAGCGACGTACGGCTACGTAACTTTGCCCGTCCGCAGTACATTGCAGGCAGCCAGTTGCCAAGTAGTTAGTCAGCCTGTTCAGTAACAAAATCCAAAAGGAACATTCCTGCAATAGAAAAACTATTATACTCCTCTACCAGGGTGGATAAAAATCTATTATAAAAAAAAAAAAAATCAGATTTTTTTTTTTTAATTTAAAGCGATTATTTATTTTTTAATCAAATGTATTTTAATAAAATGCTTTTGGAGTAAAAATCTATCTAAAGATCGTTTTCTATTTAGAATTCATTAATAATTTAGCTTATTCAGCATGAAATGGAGCTTAGTTATGTAGCATGAGGCTGTTGTATATTCTGCAATATTTACATTTTTGGTAAACTCATTCAATGAATCTAAGCTCTGCAAGCTGAGATAACATGCACTGCATTGATGCATTCACACAATGTCACAGTAACCATGAGATAAAGTTCAGAAGTATTCATTTATCCCATTATTTTGCAAATCTATATACCCTACAAACTATATGATTGGTTCTGATATCACTGGTTTACTAACCTGACAGCTTATTATTCTAAATGGGAAACCTTTATTTTGTCTGCAAATATTAAAGATTCTAACTGCCAGCAAGAATAAGTCCTTACATTTTAAAGAGCACCTGTCATTTCAGATCCATCATGGCAGCGCCTGTTGGCGGGCATCCACTCACCTGCTGCCGCAATGTCCCTCAGCCTGCTGTGTCACTGCTGCATCACCAGCCATCCCATTAAAGTGATTGGGACTGTCAGTGAGTCAACAGCGGGTCAGAGGAGGAGCCGCTGTGGGAAAGAGATGACAGTTGCTCCTTAAAAATTATGATTTACATCAAGCCTTTTTACTAGTGATTTAAATCATGATTTAATTTAATTTAATTTAAATCAAATCCACTCTCTTCTACAACAGCCCATGCCTACTACTTCCCCTTTTATCCAGTGCTGCAGGCTTTATCAAACTTGTCAGTGTTTTTTACATGTGTTTTTTTTTTTTTTTTTTTTTTTGTCTCTGGTTCATCTGTCGCCATAGGACATGGTGGGGCTCAAAGGTTGGAGACCTAGCCATCTGAATCCCAACCACAGCACCACCTGCATGGAGTTTGCATGTGCTTTCTGTGTGGGTTTCCTCCCACACTCCAAAGACATGCTAGTATGTGAATTGGCTCCAGTCTAAATTGGCCCTTGTATGTGTATTAATGAATTAATGAATGAGAGTTAGCCGCTTCCGGACCGCCATATGCACATATAGTGCAGCAGGGCGGCCCTTCAAATCGTGTACCTGTACATCTTTTATTTTCTTTTTGGGTCGGGACGCGCATGAATGCATATTGGACACACCGGGAGCCAATCAGCGGGTCCGGCGGACCCGATGTTCGCCAGCTCCCGCAGATCGTTTCCGAGAGAGGCAGAATGTTGGTCTGTCAGAGGGGAAGATGGAGATCTTGTGTTTCTGCTAAGAAAGTGCACGGATCTGTCTTCCTCCAGTCAAAGCACCCCCCACATAGTTAGCAAGCACATCCAGGGAACACATTTACCTTACCCCTTTGATCGCTCCTGATGTCAACCCCTTCCCTGGCAGTGTCAGTACAGTCACCGTGCATTTTTTTTTTTTTTTTTTTTGTGTAGCACTGATTACTGTATTTGTGTCACACTGTCTGCCGCAATGTCGCAGTCCTGCTAAAAATCGCTGATCTGCGCCATTACTAGTAAAAAAAATTCCATAAATCTATCCCATAGTTTGTAGACGTGCCAACTTTTGCACAAACCAATATACACTTATTGGGAATTTTTTTTTTACCAAAAATGTAGAATACATATTGGCCTAAATTAGTGAAGAAATATGAATTTTTACTCTTTTTTTTTTTTTTTTTTTAAGGTTTTATAGCAGAAAATAAAAAAAATATTTTTCTCTTTCGTTCATTGATGGACGCAGCCTCTACTCATGACGTGTGGGTTATGCACCTTTCACTGTGGACTAGGCAGAACAAAGTTCAACTACCTCCCAAGGGGCCTCCTCACTTGGTATAACCCCTACACCCTGCTCAGCACAACCAGTTTTTTCTGCCTAGTGTAAGGAGTAGGACCTGGCTCCCTGCTGGGATCTGCGGTTCCCCGTTGTTTGTTCTTTTTTTTTTTTTCAAGACTTCTAATGAAGACTGCAATCAAACAGCCGGCTGGGTGACAGGCTGAATATCCTAGATCCAGTAAGTCTCCCCAGCGCGGCCGAAGGCCGCGAGCAGCCCCTAGCTGCACGCAGGGTCGGCCGCGTCATTCCCCATTCTGTGCGGGGTGGCCGGCGGGTTAAACGTCCCGCCAGCACAGCTAGAACCGGGTCCGAGGGCTCGCGTCATGGGTGTAGCACGGCCGGCAGCTCCCTCCGAAATGGCGGGGTGGCAGGTCTGTCTCTGGAAGAATCCCGTCTCCCGATCAACGTGCTGGAACTGCGAGCGATCAGGCTTTGCCGCTCCCACTGGTCGGGGAGTTGCACGGGCGTTCTGTTAGGGTCCAGTCAGACAACGCCATGGCTGTGGCTTACGTGAACCATCAGGGCGGAACGAGAAGAGGTGCAGCGGCTTCGGAAATGGCCCACATTCTGCGGTGGGCAAAGCTTCACGTGCCGGCAATCTCCGCCGTTCACATCTCGGGTGTCGAGAATTGGCAGGCGGACTACCTCGGTCACCAGAGGCTGGATCAGGGAGAGTGGTGCCTGCATCTGGAGGTTTTCCACCAGCTTTGTTTAAAGTGGGGCACGCCAGACATGGACCTACTGGCGTCCCGCCTCAATCGGAAGGTGCAGGCCTTCGTGAGCAGAACAAGGGATCCGCTGGCAGACGCGGCGGATGCCCTCGTGGCTTCGTGGTCTCGGTATCGGCTGCTCTATGCCTTCCCTCCACTTCCGTTACTCCTGCGCCTGCTGCGCAGGATAAAGGCAGAAGGGATCCCAACCATTCTGGTAGTGCCAGATTGGCCTCGGCGTCCTTGGTACGCCGATGTGGTGCGAATGGTGGTCGATGTTCCCTGGCGGCTCCCGCTTCACGAGGACCTACTCTCACAGGGGTCCATCTTGTACCCTGCTTTACCCTCCCTTTAACGACCTGGCTATTGAGTCCCAGGTGTTAAAAGATAGGGGACTCTCTGAGTCTGTCATTCCCACTATGCTCAAGGCACGTAAGGCCACTTTGCGGAATATCTATCACCGCACCTGCAAGGCTTACATTGCCTGGTGCGAGGCGGGGGGTTGGAACGCCCGTTCTTTCTCGTGGCTCGGGTGCTGGCCTTCCTTCAGCAAGGCCTGGATCACATGTTGGCGTTGAGCATGCTTAAGGGGCAGATTTCTGCCCTCACGATTCTTTTTCAGCGTCCCTTGGCGACGCATTCTCTGATCCGTATCTTTGTCCAGGCGGTTCGTCATGTCTCCCCCCAGGTACGGTCGCCTTTGGCGCCTTGGGACCTTTAATCTGGTCCTTTCTGTGCTCCAGAAGCCGCCTTTCGAAAATATCAGGGAAATTTCCCTGCAATTGCTGTCGCAGAAAGTGGCCTTTCTGGTGGCGATAACATCCGCTAGGCGGGTGTCTGAGCTGGCAGCTCTGTCCTGTAGGTCCCCGTACTTGGTCCTACATAGGGATAAGGCAGTCTTGCGCCCATCTCCTTCCTTCCTGCCGAAGGTGGTATCTTTTCACATTAATGAGGACATTGTCCTCCTTTCACTGTGCCTGCGCCCGTCTCCTCCTAAGGAGGTTGCTTTGCATTCTCTGGATGTGGTTAGGGCTCTGCGGGTGTATCTGGCAGCCACGGCCCCCTTTCGGAGGTCGGATGCTCTGTCGTCGTGGATGGTCCACGCAAGGGGATGGCGGCCTCGTCGCCCACCACTTCCCGATGGATACGACAGATGGCGACCCGTGCGTACGCTGTTCTGGGCCAGAAGCCCCCCTTTCCGGTCACGGCTCACTCTACCAGGGCGATTAGCACCTCCCTGGGCTTTCCGACATCAGGTGTCGGTATCTCAAGTGTGCAAGGCGGCTACTTGGACCTCCGTGCACACCTTTTCTACATTTTTACAAGGTTGATGTTTCAGCATACTCGGATGCTGCTTTTGGCAGCTAGGTTTTGTGGGCGGCGGTGTGAGGCGCGTCTGGCTCCTCACGGAGGGCTCTTCTGTTGGGTACAGTTGTTGCGTTACCCGCCCCTCGTTTTGACACTGCTTTGGGACATCCCCACACGTCATGAGTAGAGGCTGCGTCTGTCAATGAGCGAAACAGAAAATAGGATTTTTTGACTTGCTGTAAAATCCTTTTCTCTGAGTACATTGACGGATGCAGCATCCACCCCTCTTTTGTTGAGTTTGTACTGCTTGTTACGAGCTGGTTGTTCTGAGCAGGGTGTAGGGGTTATACCAAGTGAGGACGGTCCCCTGAGAGGGGCTGTGTCTGCTGGTAGTTGAACTTTGTTCTGCCTAGTCCACTCCTAGTGAAAGGTGCATAACCCACACATCATGAGTAGAGGCTGCTCTACTGCTGCGTCCGTCAATGAACGAAAGAGAAAAGGATTTTACGGTAAGTCAAAAAATCCTATTTTTTTGCAAAATTGTCTATCTTTTTTCGTTTATAGCGCAAAAAAATTGCCTGGTCCTGAATGGGGGGGGGGGGGGGGTAAACTGAAGTGGTTAGGGACCTTAAATTGTAAGCTCCTTGAGGGCAATATGTATGTAAAGTGCTATGCAAATTGACGGTGCTATTTAAAGCCGAGACCCGCCGCCGCCCCTTTAAAAATTAAAAGTCAGCAGCTACACCTACAGTAGCTGCTAACTTTTACATTTAGAACACTTACCTGTCCTGGAGTCCAGCGATGTCAGAATCACCACCAATCTTCGGATCGGCTGGTCGAGTGCTGCCATTTCGGGTAAGGGAATCCTGGCAGTAGAGCCTTTCGGCTTCATGCTTAGCCCCTACTGCCGCTGCGCTTTCTCACTGGCCCTGTGGCGGAGGGGGAGGGAGCCAGGCTACTGCTGTCAGTGGCTGCACCTCTTTGACAGGTATCCCCCCCCCCCCCCCCGACGTGCGGAAGTTCTCCTCTTTTTAAGTACCTGAAATAAATAAATACAGTATCTCACAAAAGTGAGTATACCCCTCACATTTTTGTATATATTTTATTATACCTTTTAATGTGACAACACTGAATACATTTTACTTTGCTACAATGTAAAGTAGTGAGTGTACAGCTTGTATAACAGTGTAAATTGCTGTCCCCTCAAAATAACTCAACACACAGCCATTAATGTCTAAACCGCTGGCAACAAAAGTGAGTACACCCCTAAGTGAAAATGTCCAAAGTTTCCCAGCACTTCCTTAACCCCCTTGGGCATGGAGTTCACCAGAGCTTCACAGGTTGCCACTGGAGTCCTCTTGCACTCCTCCATGATGACATCACGGAGCTGGTGGATGATGGAGACCTTGCACTCCCCCACCTTCTGTTTGAGGATGCCCCACAGATGCTCAACAGGGTTTAGGTCTGGAGACATGCTTGGCCAGTCCATCACCTTTACCCTTAGCTTCTTTAGCAAGGAAGTGGTTGTCTTGGAGGAGTGTTTGGGGTTGTTTATCATGTTGGAATACTGCCCTGAAGAGAGGGGATCATACTCTGCTTCATTATGTCACAGTACATGTTGGCATTCATGGTTCCCTCAATGAACTGTAGTTCCCCAGTGCCGGCAACACTCGTGCAGCCTCAGACTGTGGCACTTCCACCACCATGCTTGACTGTAGGCAAGGCACACTTGTCTTTGTACTCCTTACCTGGTTGCTGCCACATACGCTTTACACCATCTGAACCACATAAGTTTTTATCTTGGTCTCATCAGACCACATGGTTCCAGTAATCCATGTCCTTAGTCTGCTTGTGTTCAGCAAACTGTGTGCGGGCTCTCTTGTGCATCATCTTTAGAAGGGACTTCCTTCTGGGCCGACAGCCATGCAGACCAATTTGATGCAGTGTGCGGCGTATGGTCTGAACACTGACAGGCTGACCCCCCACCTCTTCAACCTCTGCAGCAATGCTGGCAGCACTCTTACATCTATTTCCCAAAAACCACCTCTGGATATGACGCTGAGCATGTACACTCAACTTCTTTGGTCGACCATGGCGAGGCCTGTTCTGAGTGGAATTTGTCCTATTAAACTGCTGTATGGTCTTGGCCACCGTGCTGCAGCTTAGTTTCAGGGTCTTGGCAACCTTCTTATAGCCTAGGCCATCTTTATGTTGAACAATTATTTTTTCTCTTTCGTTCGTCGTACTGCCCTCTTCAGGAGTTTACTAGGCAGAACAGGCAGTTCTAACAGCAAAAAGAACAGTAACAGACACAGCCCCTCCCAGGGGGCAGTCCTCACTGGCAGATAACCCCATACCCAGCTCTGCTAGCTGTTTTTTCCTGCCTAGTGCAAGGAGAAGACCTGGCTCCCCGTTGGGATCTGTGGTACCTCTCTGGGTCCACTTCGGCTGTCCTGGAGGACAGCCTAACAGATGAAGACTGCAATCAAGTAGCCGTGCTGGGTGACAGGCTGGGTTTTAGATCCAGGTAGTCTCCCCAGCCAGCCATCAAGCGCGCGCAGACCTTAGCTCCACGCTGGGTCGGCCGCGACAGGCCCCGAACCGGACGGGGTGGCCCCGCGGGTTAAACGTCCTGCCAGTGCACATATGACCGGACTCCTGAGTCTGTGTCACAGTGTTACCATGGCCGACAGCTCCCCCTGGCCTGACAGGTGAGGCAGATCTGTCTCGGGTGGGATACCCGCTCCACCCGACTGGATGGGTAAGTATGCCCCCCCCTCTCCCACTAGGATCTGGAGGGGAGCAGGCGTGTTTTCCCCCTGGGGAGTTAGGCTGGCGGGTTGGTCCCCCCCCTCCTCCCTCCTTCGCTTCATCACCCCCCTCCCCCCCGGGGCTCCCAGGGGTGGTGTCCAGGGCCTTAGTTGTCCCCCTCCTCCTTGCCTCGTGCTGCTGGGCGATCGGGCAGTCGGAGATCGATCAGCGGCCATTTTCCCGTGGTCCGGCCACCATTTTCTTGTGGCCGGCCTCATGGTTCGGCCTCTGGAGCGCCCGGCGGCCATTTTGGTGTAGCTGCGGCACTCCTGACTGGGGGTTTGGCCTCTAGTGTGCAGCAGCGGCCATTTTCTTGTGGCCTATGCACGTGTGCCGACCTGTGAGTGTGGGGGGCGGTCCCTGTGGATTCTGGCGCCGTTTTACCCCCCCACACAGCGTGGAGAGCTCTCCTGTGGGACAGCAGCAGAAGCAGTGGCAAGTGTGGAGGACGGACGGGCAAGGCAGCGGCGGACAGCAGCAGGCACGGCTCCTCTCCTGGACAGTTGAGCGGGCAGGTGGTGAGTCTCTCCGGGGTTGCCCTCCTGTATTGTCGTAAGTCCTGCGCAGCATTTTGGGGTGGGGGGGTGCCTGGTCTCCTGTTACCTAGACCTCAGTTAGGTGCCGTGTTACCAGGGTGGGTGTCGCAATGGCAGCCGATGCGGGTGCTTACCCACCAGGCCTCTCTGTGGTTGCAGCCAGCGCCTCAGGGACTGGGATCCCTATTGACGCTCTGTCAGCAGTCCTGGAGTCCTTAGTCTCCCTGGTAGAGACAGCATGTGGGCGTAAGGCGGCGAAAAAGTGGACCCTCTCTCCCCCCTCTTCTGGTGAGGACTCGGACCCTGACGGGGGCTCCACCATGACGGGGACCCCCCTTGTGCTGTTGGATGGCGAGGCCCCGGATTCTACGAATAGTGAGGAGGAATCTGCGGTGGCCACTGCTGTGTACGAGAAGGCACTAATCAGTGCCCTGATCACAGCGGTGCGTGAAACCCTGAAGTTGGACGATACGGCAGGAGGTCCCCTCCCCTTCGTGTCGCATAGACCGGCCAGCAGGGCTAAGGTTTTCCCCTATGTGTCTTACCTGGATAAATTTGTCTACAGAGACAGGGAACGGCCTTAGAGCTCCCTTCCCATACCCAAATGTTTCTCTGTGCGCTATCCCTTCGAGGACAGCCTGTTCAAAAAGTGGGCATCACCCCTCCCCCTTCCCCGGTGGAAGGCACACGTCCTTTAAGGACCCGGTGGACAGGAAGGATGAGACCATCGTCAGATCCATGTTTGTTCTGGCAGGGTCGGCCATGCGACCTGTTGTGACCTCTGCTCTGATGTCAGACGCTCACGGAATGGGCGAAGCTTTTACACCGCAAAATGAGCGATGCTAAGGTCCCCCCTGCTTGTCCAGGGGCTTAAGTATCTGTGCAATGCAGCCCTGGATACGGCCCCCCTGATCTCCTAATTGTCCGTGTCTTCGGTGGTGGTCAGACGTTTGCTCTGGCTGAAATGTTGGTCGGCGGACCAAACATCTAAGAAGGCCCTATTGGACTTGCCTTTTCAGGGTGGGCGGCTCTTTGGAGCCTCCTTGGATGAGGTTATTAAGGATCTCACGGGAGGGAAGAGTACCTTTCTCCCAGAGTCCAGGAAGAGTACGGAGTCCCGTCGCAAATCGGGTCCCACCTTTACGGCCCACAAGCGGCTTTTTTCGTCCCTTCCGCTCCTCGGACAAGGGCTCGAAGCCTGCCAAGGCCCCCCGTGGGTGAACAGAAGCGTCCCTGGCAGCGAAGCGCGACAAGCCGGAGGACAAGTCCTCCTCCATGTGAAGGGCTGCCCCCACCCGCACTCCTGGTGGGGGGACATCTCCTGGGGTTTGCGGACTGGTGGACTTCCCGCATTTCAGACCGCTGGGTGCATGAGGTGATCTCGTCAGGGTAAAGGATAGAATTTGGTTCCCGTCCTTCGGACAGGTTTTTCGCCTCCGACTTGCAACTGCCCACTGGCAGGCTGCAGGCCCGGTTTGGGGAGGTACAGGACCTACTCTGTCAAGGGATAGTGGTCCCCGTTCCGCGTGCGTAACGTTTTCCAACTGTTTTACTCCAACCTTTGTGGTCCCGAAGAAGGATGGGGTCCGCCCGATTCTGAACTTGAAGGCCCTCAACGGCTTTGTGCGTGTACGAATGTTCAGGATGGAATCTGTCCGGTCTGTGGTGGCGTCACTGCACCAGGTCGATTTCCTGGCTTCCCACGACATTAAAGATGCGTACCTGCATGTTCCCATATGCGCTCGGCACCAGCGCTTCCTGTGCTTTACGGTCGGGGAGCATCACTATCAGTTTGTGACTTTCCCGTTTGGCCTGGCCTCAGCGCCTCGGGTCTTCACCAAGCTGTTGGCCACGGTTCTGGCTCTGCTGAGACAGAGGGGCATCGCAGTGGTGGCATATCTGGTTGACCTCTTGCGGGCAGAGTCTGCTCCAGCTCTCATGGACAATGTGACAATCACCTTGCACACTCTGCAGGAGTTCGGCTGGGTGATCAATCACCCGAAGTCGGTGATGACTCAGTCTCACCGCTTGGAGTATCTGGGTCTGATTCTGGATGCGGCCCATGTGAAGGTCTTCCTTCCACCATCCAAGCGCCAGACTCTTCAGTCGGCAGTTCGGTCCTTGCTGTCCCAGAGGTGGTCCTCCCTATGCTTTTGCATGTGGGTCTTGGGACTCATGGTGTCCACCTTCGAGGCGGTCCCATACGCCCAGTGCCACACCCGTGTTCTGCAGCGGGAGATTCTGCGAAAGTGGGACAAGTCCCCCTCATCCCTGGATCGGTTGATCAGGGTGGACCACCGGACCGGGACTTCACTGCTCTGGTGGATGCGGGCTCCGGCCCTGCGGTTGGGGAAGTCGTTCCACCCCCTCCATTGGACGGTGGTCATGGCGGACGCCAGCCTAATTGACTGGGGAGGCGACCTGGGGCTGTTGGCCCAGGGACAGTGGTCTCCGGTGGAGTCTCGTCTCCCGATCAATGTCCTGGAATTGCGGGCCACCAGGTGCTGCCTCTCCCATTGGACGAGGAGGCTGCACGGGTGCCCTGTCCGGATTCAGTCGGACAATGCCACGGCCGTGGCATACGTGAATCACCAGGGCGGGACAAGAAGCTAGGCTGCGGCCTCAGAGGTAGCTCACATTCTGCGGTGGGCAGAACTCCATGTACCGGCAATCTCCGCCGTCCACATTCCGGGCGTAGATAATTGACAGGCGGACTACTTCAGTCGTCAGGGATTGGACTAGGGAGAGTGGTCCCTGCACCCGAACGTGTTCCATCAGATTTGTCTGAGGTTAGGTACTCCAGACGTGGACCTTCTAGTGTCTCGTCTCATTTGGAAGGTGCAGGCCTTCGTGAGCAGGACAAGGGATCCCCTGGCGGATGCCCTAGTAGCTCCGTGGGCTTGGTACCGGCTCCTCTACGCCTTTCCCCCTCAAGTTGCTTCCGCGCCTTCTGCACAGAATAGAAACAGAGGGCATACCGACCATTCTCAGATTGGCCAAGGTGTCCTTGGTACGCTGACGTAGTTCAAATGGTGGTGGACATCCCCTGGCAACTGCCGCTTCGCGAGGATCTACTGTCTCAGGGGCCCATCTTGCTTCCTGCTTACCCTCGCTGGCTTTTACGGCCTGGCTATTGAATCCCAGTTGTTGAGGGATCGGGGTGTCTCAGACTCGGGGATCCCCACCATGCTTAAGGCACGTAAGGCCACTTCCAGGAAGATTTATTACCGCACCTGGAGGGCTTATATTGCCTGGTGCGAGAATTGGGGGGTGGAATCCCCGATCTTTTTCGGTATCTCGGGTTCTGGCTTTTCTGCAACCAGAAGCTGGCGTTGAGTACGATCAAGGGTCAGGTTTCTGCCCTGGCGATCCTTTTTTTAGCGACCTTTGGCGACGCATTCTTTGATCCGTACTTTCATGCAGGGGGTTCGACATGTCAAACCCCCCCCCCCC
>BLSH010151615.1:297808-317474 GCA_018402905.1 Glandirana rugosa | reverse complement strand
CCCCCCCCCCCCCCCCCCCCCCGGGTACGGTCGCCTCTGGCGCCATGGGACCTGAATTTGGTACTCTTGGTCCTTCAGATGCAGCCCTTTGAGAATATCAGTGAGATATCGCTACAATTGCTTTCGCAATAGGTGGCTTTCCTGGTAGCCATCACATCCGCTCGGCGTGTGTCTGAGTTGGCGGCTCTATCATGTAGGTCTCCATATCTGGTCCTACACAAGGATAAAGGCAGTTCTGCGACCATCGCCTTCTTTTCTGCCGAAGGTGGTGTCATCTTTCCATATCAATGAGGACATTGTCCTTCCTTCGCTCTGCCCACGTCCCTCTCCTCCGAGGTTGCCTTGCACTCCCTGGATGTTGTTCGGGCCCTGCGGGTGTATCTGGCGACCATGGCCTCTTTTCGGAGGTCGGATGCTCTTTTTGTAGTGATGGATGGCCCGCGCAAGGGTCTGGCGGCCTCGTTGGCCAACCATTTCACGTCGGAATGGACAGACTGTGATCCGAGCGTATGCTGTATGGGGTCTGGAGCCTCCTTTGGGGTTACAGAATGATTAGCACTTCCTGGGCTTTTCGACATCAGGCGTCTGTGTCTCAAGTGTGTGAAGCGGCTACTTGGTCCTCTGTGCACACCTTCTCCTAGAGTTTTACAAAGTTGATGTTTTAGCATCCTCGGATGCTGCGTTTGGCCGCAAAGTTTTTCAGGTGGCCTTGGGAGGCGTGTGGTTCCTTACTGAGGGTTGGGTTGGGTGTAGTTCTGTTGTTGTTCTGTTACCCACCCCTCAATTTTGGCACTGCTTTTGGACGTCCCACTTAGTCCTAAGAGTTTTGCCGTAAAATCCCTTTCTCTGAGTTCGTTGACAGGCACAGCACCCACCCCTCTGGATGTTGCACTGCTTGTTACGAACTGAGCTAGCAGAGCTGGGTGCGGGGTTATCTGCCAGTGGGGACTGCCCCCTGGGAGGGGCTGTGTCTGTTACTGTTTTTGCTGTTAGAACTGCCTGTTCTGCCTAGTAAACTCCTGAAGAGGCCAGTATAACCCACTTGGTCCTAAAAGTCGCTGTGCCTGTCGACAAACTCAGAGAAAGGGACCCCGTTTTTCAGATCCTCAGAGTTCTTTTGCCGTGAGGTGCCATGTTTAACTTCCGGGGACCAGTATGGGAGAGTGCGAGCACCAAATTTTAACACACCTGCTGCTCCCCATTCACACCTGAGACCTTGTAAAACTAAGGAGTGACATGACATCAGGGAGGGAAAATTGGTTGCACAGTAGTGTAGTGATTAGCACTTTCTCCTGGCAGCAAAAGTGTCGCTGGTTCGAATCCCAACCACGACACTACCTGCCTGGAGTTTGCATGTTCTCCCTGTGCCTGCGTGCCTTTTCCTCCAGGTACTCCGGTTTCCTCCCACACCCCAAAGACATGCTGGTAGGTAAATTAGATCTTGTCTAACTTGGCCCTAGTATATGTATTAATGAATGTGAGTTGGGGACCTTAGATTGTAAGCTCCTTGAGGGTATGGACTGATGTGAACACCCCTAAGTGAAAATGTCCAAATTGGGCACAATTATTTATTTATTTTTATTTCAGGTACTTCTATAGCTGTGTAAATTGACAGCGCTATATAAGTACCTAAAATAAAATAAAAAATAAATAATTGCGCCCAATTTGGACATTTTCACTTAGGGGTGTACTCTTATTGCCAGCGGTTTAGACATTAATGGCTGTGTGTTTGAGTTATTTTAAGGGGGACAGCAAATTTACACTCTTAGGCCTCATACACACGGACGTTACTTAAAAAATAAACAAAACGTCGGGCCCGACGTCAAGGAAAAAAAAATCTGCATTTTTCGGCGTTATGCATCGGCGTTAGTGAGCGTCGACGAAAAAAAATCATCCCTCTGCTATTTTTCAACCTAAAAATGTTGGCGTAAAGACGCCGGTTAACGTCGGTATGGCGTTAGTGAGCGTTTTGCGGCGTCAGCGTCAAAAAACGCCAAAACGTTACAGCCTCAGAACGCGCTCACTGTGGGTTCTAGTTTCTGCTCACTAATGCCGACGCCATCTACAGCTCAAAAACTTCAGCATTTTTATGGGGCCATTGACTAACCTGGAGAGCTGCAAAAAACGCCAGAAAATGCCGGCGTCAAAAACCGTCCGTGTGTATGATGCCTTATACAGTACAAGCTGTACACTCCCTACTTTACATTGTAGCAAAGTGTCAGTTATTCAGTGTTGTCACATGAAAAGATAGAATAAAATATTTACAAAAATGTGAGGTACTGGAAGTCTGACAGTCTTAAGGTGTAAGATGCTACAGAGTCCAACAGAGGCTGTAGCACTGGAGGGATGATACAAGTCCTGGGCCAATGAAGAAGCGAGTATAATATCTCTTTTAATGCATAGATTTTTCTTTTGGATTTTCTTGCTTAACTGTCATACAATGTTAGTCTAATTCTACAATTTCTGTACAGTCCTTTTATTTCAGAGGTCAGCAAGTTAGCTAATCATGATCTACCCGTTGATCAGAGATATTTGACGGGTAGGTCACAACCAAGCTGTGGCAGCCACCAGCTCCTGACCCTGGCCACTGCCTCATAGACTTCAGATCAGAGTGGCTGTTGCAGAACCAAAGACATTTCTAGGTTCCTCTTCGGCTTTCCATGTCAGATAACACAGCCAAGGAAAGCCCTGAAAGGGAGATTGTTGCTGGATGCCAGTGTGAGAGAGAGAGTGTGTCATTTGGGTTCAGAAAAAATTGCATTACAAGTTGAATGCAACAGAGGGCATGCCGTGACAGGAATGCAAGATGGGCACAAAGCACTGCAAAAGGGGGTGGGTGCGGCCGAGGTAGGGGAATGGAGGTATGGGCTTGTCTAAACCTTATGACCCAGGCTGGCATGGAGTCCCAGTCCTGTAAACTAACTGTAATGTCTCCACCTTTTTCAAAACCAAAGAAATAGGGCAGAGTCAGAAAGTGCTTAGTTTATTAAAGTGCTGATCCATTGTCCACACTTCCCTTTCACTACTGAACACTTGGAACTTTAAGTAAAACATAAAAATGGGCGAACAGGCAGGATTCTTAATGCAGAAGAGACCTGCTTTGTCTCTCCTGAATTAAAAATTAACTACCTGGCCCTCAGCGTCTGTACATTGAGCTGTGCAGCTTAGTGTAAAAAGTCAGCCATGCCGAAGCCAACTTAACTCCTGTACATGTGTGGGAGTGATGTCATCCGTGCCGAGCTAATAATGAAAGTGGCCAGTGTTCGATACCCAGAAGCTGGCTGCTGGAAGATGTCAGTGACCGGTGGGGAGCTCCAGTTTGTCGCATCGCTGGAGCAAAGGTTAAAGAGGTATAGTTCAGTTTAAAAATTATTGTAAAGGCTCGTTTTTTTTTTTTTTTTTTTTTTTGTTTTGTTTTGTTTTTTAAAACAAACATGTTATACTTGCCTCCTCTATGCAGTTGGATTTGCACAGAGCAGCCCAGATCCTCCTCTTCTTTGAACTCCAGGAAAATCCCTAAATGCAAGGATCTCTTCTGTGATCCTGGCCCCTCCCTCTGGTGAGTACCCCCTCAGCCAAAGCTTGCTACAGGGGGTACCTGAGCTGATACAGAGCTCTGTGTATCCATTCAGACACTGAGCCCAGCTCCGCCCCCTCTCCCCTGATTGGCTGCTGCTGGAGCCAGTGGCACCACTGCTGTGTCGCAGCCAATCGGGAGGAGTGTCTGGGACAGCTGAGACACTCGTGGACATCGCTGCAGAGAGAAGGGGCTCAGGTAAGTAATTAGGGGCTGCTACACACAGAAGGTTTTTTTATCTTGACCACTTCCCTACCGCCGTTTGCAGAATGACGGCATCATATGATGTCCAGCAGGATAACAAGCCGTCGTGGGGCCGTGCAGCACGGCGATCGGTAGTGTGGTGTGTCAGTCTGACACACTGCATCTCCGATCGTGGTAAAGAGCTTCTGTCCGAAGCTCTTTACCATGTGATCAGCTGTGACGAATCATGGCTGATCCCAGTGTAAACAGGAAAAGCCTCATATTAGCTTTTCCTCCAAGTAGATGAGAGCCAATCGGCGGCTCTCCTGACGGGGGGGGGGGGGGCATTGATTTTATCAGTGCAGTCCCCCCTTGGATCGCCACCAGGGAGCCCACCCAGGGACCACCAGGTAAGGGGCCACTGTGCCCAACAGGGATGTCACTCAATGCCATCTTGGATGCCACCCAGCACCACCAAGGAAGTGCTATCTAGCATTTGTGTTCAAGAAAGGGAGAAATGGGACTTTAAGTGAGGCCTGTCATTGAGTGAATAATAATGCTTCTGCTAGTTGGCAAAATATATGTCAATAATTTATTGGTAAAAAAATTTTTTTTTTGCTTACTTGGTGTACATTGCTCTTGTATCGGAACCATGATATATTATACAAATAATCCAATCATGTACAGAGACAGTTAATATACACATTGTCATTTCAAAAATACATGAAATGAGAGACAGGATTAGCAGTACAAATTCATATAGATTTCTTAAAAAATTATCAACCAGAAACTGTATACTAAAGTGCATATTGGGACCAAATTAATCTGGGCATCTCTTAATGTAGACTCAACGCGTTTCATGGCGTACAGCCGCTCATCAGGAGTGTGATGCAGACAGAACATTCTAAAATGAATATGTGTTTTAGGGCCGGTTCACACTGAGGCGATCCGACTTCGGGGAGACTTTGCTAGGCGATTTGAAAAGGCGAAGCAGCGCGATTGCTGCGCGATTTTAGGCGATTTCAACACGAGTACCTGGGACATGAGATGTGTCTTCTGACAAAATTATGTTCTTCCTGGAAAGTCGCTTCTTCATAGATGGGGATCCGACTTGGAAGCGAACTTCCATTGACTTCTATGGGCTCAATTCGCCTAGAAGCCGCTTGAAAATAGTACAGGAACCTTTTTTGGAATCACTTTGGACTTGAGTAGCGCATATTAAGACGGCTCCATTCATTCCAATGGGATTTCTGATGTCAGGCGAATTGGGGCGACACAAGTCGGATCGCAAATCGCCTACGATCACCTCAGTGTGAACCGGCCCCAAGTATATAGTACCTCTATAGAAAAGAAAAAACTGGTCTTAAAAAGAATCCTAACTTACGAAGCAGCTTCAGAGTGGTGCATCCTGCATCCAGGGGAGAGCGGGGGCCAGAGATGGAAAGCCTAACATGGGGCTGAGGTGGGGAATACCGCACCACATAGATGGAGCAGTCAGGGAGAGCCAGACACACCACTTAACCGTCTAATGTGCAGTGTGGACTGGTGAAGCCACAATGTAACTGAAAAACAAGTGAATAACCCATGACCTGAAGTGAGAGTGTAGGGAATTGTGAACGGAATGTAGTGGTGTGCTATGTCAAACTAGGTGAAGATCGACATGGAAATACCCCCATTAAAGTGTAACAAACTGAGGCATAATAAAAACAAGATGTGAAATCAGTAAAGGCAAGTGGGAGATAGCAACAGAGAAGATGGAGGGATTGAAGGGACCGAATTACCTGATGTGTGTGGAACCCTGGATTGCTGCTAGGTGGAGGAGCCCTCTGGTATGTATGATCCATGTGAAATAGTGCGCTGGCCATCCATAACCGCCCTTCTATCCGGTGAGGGGCGGATCCCCACCAGCGTCATGCTGACCTGCTAACTGAGCAGGAAGGAACGTGGGAAAGTGGCTCCAACTGCGGTGAAGCAAGCCCACAGTGCACTGCCGCCTATGATTGCCCATCAGTGCCGCCTATGATTGCCCATCAGTGCCGCCTATGAGTGCCCGTCAGTGCCGCTTATCAGTGACGCCTATCAGTGCTGCATATATGTGTCTCATCAGTGCCCGTCAGTGTAGCCTCATCAATGCCCGTCAGTGTAGCCTTATCAGTGCCCACAAAGCTTTGTGACAGAAACAAAGAAAACTTTTTTTTTTTTTACTTTCAAAATTTTCGGTCTTTATTTTGTAGTGCAAAAAAAATAACCCCAGAGGTGATCAAATACCACCAAAAGAAAGCTCTGTTTGTGGGAACAAAATGATACAAATTTCATTTGGGTACAGAGTCACATGACTGCGCAATTGTCATTCAAAGTGTGACAGTGCTGAAAGCTGAAAATTGGTCTGGGCGGGAAGGTGTACAAGTGCCCGGTATTGAAGTGGTAAATGTATAGAATGCATTTTTTTTTTTTTTTCCTCAAAAGGGATTTTATTGAAATAAAACAAAGGAAATACATAAATAATACAGGTTCCAGTTAATTGCTTTTGTCTTAAAGAGGAAGTAAACCCTGATGGGGTTTACTTCCTCTGTTACCCTGGAATGTAAAAGCATAATGGTCTAGTATGCATCGCATATTAGCCCATTATGTGCCACTTACCTGCATTGGAAGCCAGCTATGTCCCCGCTCCAGGCCGCATTATCTTCTGCCCCTCTTCCTTCTGGGGCTGTGATCCCAGGCTCTGTGACTGGCCGGAGTCCCGTGATGTCACTCCCGCGCATGCGTGCGGGAGCCGCCAGTCACGGCACGATCTCAGTGAGGGAACGGCACGGAGGCCGTTTCTTCACCGTGCATGTGCCCGGAGACATAGGCACATGCAAGTACACTGCATATCTCCTAAACTATGTAGGTTTCGGAGATATGCAGGGCACCTACAGGTAAGCCTTATAGGCTTACCTGTAGGTTAAAGTTGGTTGTCACGGGTTGACAACCACTTTAAGCATGCATTCAAAATAAATGTGTCCGCAGAAAATAATGTACAGCAGAAAACCCCCTCCATAATGACATATTTTCTTAGGGTTAATTGTTTATGGAGATTTCCCTTCCTATTCCACCAAAAGTATAGAATGCATTGAGATATACCTTCTGCCTTTACAACTGCTTTAAGATGATTGATCCCTGATAGCTTAAAGTGTAACCTAAAGGCAGAACTTTTGATTTAGTTTTGGATTGAGTGGAGAGGGTTAGAACACCTGTTAATTTTTATTGCTGTCTGAACCCCCTTTAGAAAGATTCACCCCCTCTGTGTCCTGTTTACCATCATCATTGAAAGTAAAAGATAATCCCAAATTTTTGGTTGACATCAGAACAGTAATAGAGGGGAAATCTTCCATTGAGTACACTAGTTCTAGTGACACCCCAGGATTCCCTCATTTTGGAGGGATTTTCTCACTTGTTTTATAGGACAGGAAGTGAAAGGAAATCTCCCTTATGGGACACAGATGGCAAAATGAACCTGACAGGGGTTATAACCCTCCCTTACTCTATCATTCTCTTTTGTGTAAATGTCACCAGCGAATCAGGCAGTGCCTTACAAAGTACTTACCAAGTTTACAGCATGTGTGCCATGGTTGGCAATTAGTCGAACGTGATCTGTTGAACGAGGGGTATGTGACATGTAGATTGCGACCCTGCCATGCTAGCCACTAGCTCCTGCTCCTCCAAATGGGACAGAGAGGGGAACAAAAGTCTTACACTCCCCTTGGGTTCTGACATGTCTGTCAGCCTAGAGTAGGCCTGGGAGGACTCCCCTCACTCTGTTGGGCGCCACGGCATCTGTGGTCCGTGAGTGAATGAGGGAAGGGGAAATTGTGCTGTAGAGCCCTGCACAATTATTTACAGCCAACCCCTGATAACTGTTGCATACTACTAGCCCTTGCAATCTACATTACTTCTCACCTCTGGCTAATGTACCACTGCCCCCTGCATTCTGTGTTAGGCAATCCTTATCTCCATGTTACATGCTACTGACTCACAATTTGCTGACCTCTGAACTATGTTAGGCCTAGTTCACACCTTAACTACTTAAGGACCGGAAGGTTTTACCCCCTTCCTGACCAGGCCATTTTTTGCGATGCAGCACTGCATTACCGTAACTGACAATTGCGCAGTCTTGCGACGCTGTACCCAAATAAAATTGATGTCCCTTTTGTCCCACAAATAGGGCTTTCTTTTGGTGTTATTTCATCACCTCTGCGTTTTTTATTCTTTGCGCTATAAACAAAAAAAGACAGACAATTTTGAAAAAAAAAAACAATATTTTTTACTTTGTTTTTTTGATAAAAAAAAAGCCCCAATGAGCATATATTGATTGGTTTGCGCAAAAGTTATAGCATCTACAAAATAAGGGATAGATTTATGGCCTTTTTATTTATTTTTTTACTAGTAATGGCGGTGATCAGCGTTTTTTTTTTTTTTTTGCGGGACTGCGGCGGACAAATCTAACAATGCTTAATGACACTTTTTTTTAGCACCCAAGAGACACCAATACGGTTATCAGTGCTAAAAATATGCATTTTGTACTAATGACCCTGGCAGGGAAGGGGGTTAACACCATGGGGCGATCAAGGGGTTAAGTGTGTTCCCTGGGAGTCTTTACTAAATGTATTGGGGATGGACTGAATGGGACAACACAGATCTGTCTATATGAAAAACAGGGGGTGTGTTCCCGTGAAGGGCCACGGGAACCAAGCGGTTAATATGAGAGGGATGGGCAATACCCCAAGTATTAGAAAATATACATTACTTTAATAAGTGAGTAAATATTGACATAACACAGTGTGTAATAAATCGTAAATAGTAATACAAAACACACGCGTACCACCAAGCAGTCCTAGGAAGACCGTAGGTCTTCCAGGCTGCGTGACCTAAAAATACTAAGACACACACATGGGGGAGACAAACACGGTAAAAAAAACGTCCGGACGTGAGGGGGAAGATGTAAATTTAACGTCACTGTTGTGGATGATCACACCAATGTCGGTGTGTGTGAACCATAAAAATTGGTCACAAGTAGAACGGAATGTCAGCAACAGCTTAGGAGTATACCTACCAGCAGATCCGGGGGACCTCGATGGGGGCGGCGTGGGCTCCGGCCTAAGCTTGCCTCCATTTAGGTCTCTGGGAGGTAGAAGAGGTGTATCCCCAACCAACATATCGCAGCCATGCTCACACCTGGCTGCGATATATTGATGATGTTTTCATGTTGTGGAAGGGGACCTTGGAGGAATTACATGAATTTATGAGTTGCCTCAATTCCAACAACCGCAACATACACTTGACTTATACCTTTGATCGCAAAAAAATCTCCTTTCTGGACCTTTGGATTCACCTGGAGGATGGCAAAATTCAAACATGCACTTTCCGTAAGGAAACGGCAGCGAATACACTATTACGAGCTGACAGTCACCATCCTCCATGGTTAATTAATGGGATTCCTACTGGTCAATTTCTCAGAATTAAACGAAATTGTTCCAAGGCGGAAGACCTACGTAGAGAAGAAAGTGATCTATATAAAAGGTTTTCGCGAGAGGGGCTATCCCCATAGAACTATCCGTAGGGCAAAACAAAAAATAGCTACCCGTGATAGATACAGCCTTGTGTCGCATGTAAAGGAACCCAGAAATGGACAGGACTCTGAAGATGTTAACACCAGGCTTATCACGACCTTTGGTTTGCAGTGGAATGAAGTGCGCTCCGCAGTGGTGAAACACTGGGGGGGTACTAACTGCATCTCCAAAGATTGCAAAAATAGTAGGCCCGAGACCTAAGATGGTTGCCCGAAGGTCTAAAAACTTGGGCAACCTCTTGATTAGGTCTGAATTTGTCAGGAGCGTCAATGAAACTTGGCTTTCCAATTACTCTCGCACAATAGGGATGTACCCTTGTGGCCATTGCCAGATTTGTCCCTATGTGGAGAGAACAAATTATTTCATGGATGCTCCAGGTAAGAACCGATTCGAGATTAGGGATCTAATCAATTGTTCTACGACAGGGGTCATTTATATGATCACATGCCCATGTCCTTGAATTTATGTGGGTAAAACCAAAAGACCCCGAAGAGTCCGAATCGGTGAACACCTAAAGGAGATGAATGAAAAGGAACCTTTAAAAACCTTGGCCAAACACTTCCACACCCATCATGGGAAAAACCAGGTGGGGATGGAAGTGAAAGGGATTTATGTCCTAAAACTCCCCCAAAGGAGAGGCGACTTCAATCAGATCCTCCTTCAGAAAGAAAAATGGTGGATATACCATTTGAAGAGCCTCAATCCGGGGGGCCTTAATGTGGAACTAAATCTCCAGGTTTTCTTACCAAAACATTGAACCAGCTGACAGGAGCTGATTGTGATTGGTGTTTTGATGTCGATTTATCTCCTCACCCTCTGTCTTGATCTCTTTTACCCTCTTCTCTCATTTCCCCTCCCCCCCCCCCCTCCCTCTTATCACACACATACCCCCTTTACTATAGCTGGTGCCCACTGTATATACATACTGTAAAATCTGGGGCCGCACCAGACGTCTAGAGGACCTGTATGATAATATAAAATGCCTGGTTTCCATCTAGGAAGGACTATGAAATATATCCGGGTAGACACAAAAGAATAACATATACATATAAAAAAAATGAAAAAACTGAAATCGATTTGTGTCCCTCTTGTGTCACATGATTTTTTTTCAGCAGGCTTTCTACTGTGTGGGGACTCTTTTTTTGTTTATATGTATAAATATTCTGACCACATTCATAGACTGTGGCATAGCTCGATTGTAGCGAATCTCCCTTGAGTGTCATGTGATTTTGTTACCACTTTTCTTTGCCCCGGTACAAAGAGTGGGATGAATGTCCCTAGCCCCCTTTTTGCTGTATACAAGAAGAAAAATGCAAGGAGGAGTTCTTTTCGCCCAACCTAATTACTAAAGAGTACACCACGGTCCCTTGAATAAATCATCTTGATGGGCGGCACCCCCGAAAAGACCGGACTTAAGGGACGGCGGCTTGCCGGCCCAATCAAGGCGTCCAGAGGAAGCTAAGCGACTACGCCCAGCGAAACGCGTTGACGTCATCAACGTTCTGTGACGTGGTGGGGATCACGTACACTGTTGTATCCTGAACGTATCCATGCCTGAAAGTGAGGCTTGGAGAGCAAGCGCCTCTTACCAGGAAATAGGACCAGATACACGTGCAATCACTCCAGGAACTAGCGGGCGCACCCGCATCCCGATGCACGCCGCATTAAGGACTATTAGGTTATCCTTTGTCTAGTGATATACTGGCCTACAGCTACACTCGGCATACCTGCCAATTTACACAGCCAGTAACCAGTCTGATCCAGGACATGCAATGACCTCGTCAAGCTAATTGACCCTATCTGTTGATTACTTTCCGGATCACCAGGTATACTCCTAGGCTGTTGCTGACATTCTGTTCTACTTGTGACCAATTTTTATGGTTCACACACACCGACATTGGTGTGACCATCCACAACAGTGACGTTGAATTTACATCTTCCCCCTCACGTCTGGACGTTTTTTTACCATGTTTGTCTCCCCCATGTGTGTGTCTTAGTATTTTTAGGTCACGCAGCCTGGAAGACCTACGGTCTTCCTAGAATTGCTTGGTGGTACGCGTGTGTTTTGTATTACTATTTACGATTTATTACACACTGTGTTATGTCAATATTTACTCACTTATTAAAGTAATGTATATTTTCTAATACTTGGAGTATTGCCCATCCCCCTCATATTAACCGCTTGGTTCCCGTGGCCCTTCACAGGAACACACCCCCTGTTTTCCATATATGCTGTTTTGGGTTACAGAGAGGGACACTAAATGTTAGTGAGAGGCACCATATCATTACTCATTATTGCATGTGGACCTGCATATTCTGTCTTCTGCTCTGTTTTTGTAGTACAGAGATCCGTCTCCCTGCTCAGTACAACGACAGGATCTCTGTGTCCTCCCCTGTCGGAATGGAGATCTGCCATGTTTATGCGATCGTGGGTGGCCAGCGGACATCGCTCCTGCTGATTGGCTCCCCCGCTGGTGCCCACACAGGCTAGTGCACAAAACGACGTACAGGTACGTTGTTTCGCGCAGCCAAGCATCCGTTCAAAGTTCTGAATTATATAAGCTTATTTGAGAGTTGGGAAAAAAAGAATAAAGGGAAGTTGAGAGTTGAAGTCCCACTCTGCAGAGCTCAGTGGGGAGAGGTCTGACAGCTGATTGGAGGGAAGGGCCCCCCCTTCTTAAGACAGGAACAGAGCTGAGGCTGTTTATCAGCTGGAGGTCCCTGTCCTGTCACCATTTTTCTCTTGGTGTCAGGAAAACTTGTCAGCAGAAGAATGAAGCTGCAGATAGAAATGACACTTAGGGGGTTGATTTACTAAAGCTTGAAAGTGCAAAATTTGGTGCAGCTCCACACAGAAACCAATCAGCTTCAAGGTTTTATTGTCAAAGCTTGATTAAACGAGCTGAGGTTAGAAGCTGATTGGCTAGCATGCACAGCTGCACCGTTTTTTGCACTCTCCAGCTTTAGTAAATCAACCCCTTATTGCTCTTAATTGACACAAGCACACACTATAGAGGGGTATGCTTTGTTCATATTTCATGCCAGAGGTTTACAACCACAAGTGCTGCTCTGTGATCTTTTTTATTACTTTCCATGCTCTGGTAGATCCCATCTTTCCTAAGTTGCTTACTCCTGCTTTACATTTACGAAAACCACATTGTGTCAGAACATACTTTAAAATTCTGATCAATTTTTTTAGTCAGCAGGCCCTTGTCCTACATTGATGTCTGTAGATCTAAAAGGATCCCCATGTAATGTATATTCTCCACTCCTTTATACACACGTCATATTTTTGATGCATAAACGTTTGCTGTTGTATTGATTCTCATCTCTTCCTGTGGGTCCTTTGCTGCCTATACATGGAAGGATATGCTCATTGGATTTAAATAACAATGTAAGTGTTTAGACTGTGAATATAGTAGACTGAAAAATTGATTGCCTTCTGTGCTGTTTTGAGTGACAAACATTTGAATATGTTCATTTAGGCTCCGTTCACATCTCTGCGTATGGGGGCGACAATCATGGTAAAAATGCGCAAATAGAATCGCGGGATGCCCGTCGCCCAAAAGGAGCTTTTATATTTCTTTTGGGCGGCAGGCATCCCGCGATTCTGTTCGCACATTTTTACACGCAATTGCTGCTCGACGAATCGCAAGAAAATCGCGCCGCGTTTAGGTGTAGGATCAACCGGGAACGCCTGAGTGTCCCGTGATTTGCTGCTATTGCGAATCGTGGCGATTCCGCCCGCAATTCGCAGTGTGGAGATGTGAACGGAGCCTTAGGCTGGATTCACCCCTGTCCGGTGCAAATTCCATCTCCAATGCCTGTGAGGACAGGAGCTGCTGTTCAGTGTTTCCTCTCCGATCTCACAGCGCATCAGCTGACAGGGGAGGCGGGGAGGTGCAGTGAGAAGGGGGGAAAAAATCCTCGTTCAATGCGGAACACCTCTTTGAATTAGATGCGTTCCCATAGTCAAAATGGGGCTGGAATTTGCACCGCAATGCACAGAAAACGCACACATTTTCTATGCAATGCGGAGTGCAAATGCCCCACACAGATGTGAACTGGATACATTGAAAACAACTTTTTTTTTTTTTTTTTTTTTTTTTTTTAAGTGTCCTGCGAATTGGATGTGGTGTAAGCCGCTTTAAATTTGCATAGGTGTGAACCCAGCCTTATTGTTATTGGCCAGCATGAGGGACTTCAGCTAGGGGTTCTCCATTCAGGACTTATCTGCTTTGTCCTTGTAGCTATTATTAACCAAAGCCTCACACCCTCTGCTACATTCTCTATAATGTATACTAATTGTAAACTCATATTATTATTATTATACAGGATTTATATAGCGCCAACAGTTTGCACAGTGCTTCACAATGTTAGGGCAAGCAGTACAGCTACAATACAATTTAATACAAGAGGAATTAGAGGGCCCTGCTCTTAGAATCTAAAAGAAAATGGAAAGCTCTTGTCAAAGCTCCTGAAAGTTTGGGGAAACCTGCTGGTGCTTGCCTACATCTGATAGCTGTGATCTTGGTTTTGGCTTTGGGCAGTCATTTAAAGCAGCTCTTCATTTTTCAGTGATGTATTGTTTTATTTCTTTTACGGAAAGCCAAGTTTCTACAAAGTTACTGCACATAAAAAATCTGTGTATTATGCAATGCATTGTTTTGCTTTAACATTTTTGTATTGTATACTGTCACCTTTGACATAATCATCTGCTGATCAGTCTGAAAGACTTGAAGTTGTAGAGGAAGGCAGTCCTGTAAGTTGCAGTACTTCCGTGTCAAGCTGTCTCCTATTCTCCCTCCCCTTCCAACCGATTGCTGAAGAGCCATGTAATAGGATCCCAGATATTACGCTGGTATACACAGGGAGAAGGGGGGGGTGTACTGCAGGAAACTAGAACTGATCGTTGGAGACTTCCCAAACACTCGCACGCCTGCTTATTGGCCTGGACCAACTGTCAGGGTGAAGGGTGACCAGAAGAAGAAGAGGAGGTGCCCAAAGCCAGGGACACCTGGGGTTAGCAAGGGATGCAGTGAACATGCAGGATCTCCTCCTCCACACACAGCTGTAAGTTGGATCCTCAAACAGCCTTAAAAGGCCGTGGGGCAGCCGGGGCAGTGGTTCTGTACAGTGAATTCATGGTCTTTAATTTGATGTTTTAAGTGCCTGTTTTATTCCTGGACGATCAGGAAAGGCACAGGTTAATGATCCATATCGGAGCAATACTTTATGCAAGGCAGAAGCAGATGTCTGCTAGCTGTACTTCTGTTATAAAGTGCTTTTATCTGGAGATGTCTCTTGGGGTCCTCCTGTATTCTTCATTATTGTGATCATTTATTTATAGCGTGTCCACATATTCTGCAGTGTACTGCAAACATGAGAGAAAGATAATTGTGACACAACCCGTTCCTTTGTTAGTGGCTTCTACTAGTAATAAAACAGTTAAAAATGCAGCCCGGCCAAGCCTTTGTGTGGAAGTCTGCATTTTTTCTTTTCAGTTACCATCGAGACTTTTTTTTTTTTTTTCCAACCTCTTCTGTGTTTTATATGAGCTGTAATTGGTGTGTCTTGTATGCTTAACTACTTGCTCCTTCAGCAATGGTGTGCTTATGCTGGAGCGATCGTGTAATGTTGTGTTAACATTCTACAGCCTATAATACAGCGATTAACAGCAAACCTTGCTTTGTATAGTTAAATATAAGACCACACAGAAAGGTTTCTCTTGTAATTTGGATTACCTTGCCAGCTGCTTCTACCTTTTGAAGACTTTAAGGCCTCATACACACGGACGTTTTTTGACGCCGACGTTTTCTGGCGTTTTTTGCAGCTCTCCATGTTAGTCAATGGCCCCATAAAAACGTCAGCGTTTTTGAGCTGTAGGTGGCGTCGGCGTTAGTGAGCAGAAAGTAGAACCCATGGCCATCGCGTTCTGAGGCTGTAACATATTGACGTTTTTTGACGCCGACGCCACAAAACGCCAACAAACGCCACCTAATATTGTACCGGCGTTTTCCGGCGTTTTTTGACGCCGACGTTTTTAGGTTGAAAAATAGCAGAGGGATGATTTTTTTAAAAAAACGCCTATTGACGCCGACGCTCACTAACGCTCAAAAACGCCAATGCATAACGCCGAAAAACGTCGACTTTTTTACCTTGACGTCGGACCCGATGTTTTGTTTATTTTTTTAGATACGCCCGTGTGTATGAGGCCTAAAAGTGAAATCTCCCAACTGGACCTCTGCCAGAGCCATTACAATGGTGCCCCCCTTGCCAATGTTCTCCATATTTTATTTATTGTACATTCTAAAAAACTGCAGCAGAATTTTGACACCATTGCTTGACATAACTCTTGTGAAGATCGCAGTCAGCAACTCCAAGGGGGAAAAACAGTCATGTCAAAAATGAAGTACACTCCATGGAAATTGTTGACCTTTTCAACATATTTTAACAGGCAGACTTTAGATTTTTTTTCAGACAGTGCCTACAGATAAGTGATAAACTTGAATAAAAACACAAGAAAAAGTGCCTTTTGCAATCATTTATTAAGCAAAAATATAAATACCTATAGAAGTATACTGTTGTTGATATCAGAAGCTAGTTTTGCCCCTTTTTAGCAAAGATTTTGTAGGCATTTTGTATACCTGCTCGCTGGTCTACAACGTTGACTCCATTAACCCATTTGCTGCCAGGGTCTCTTTTGCATTTTTTGCACGCATACTTTAAAAAAAACAAAAAAAAAAAAACAAATTTAGGCATGATGATTACTTAAACCCCCAAAACATATTATTTTCTGAAATCTGACACCCTAGAGAATAAAATAGTGGTTCCAATTTTTTGTCACATAATATTACCGCAAAGGTCTACGAAACTTCAGTAAAAAATACAGTAAAATTAATTTTAAGGCACACAAACAATAAATTACACAATTATTTGGTAATATATAAGACAGGGTTGAGTAAACAGATATCCAACATGTCGGACCTTAAATAGGTCATCAGTTTAGCGTTATGGAAGAGGTCTAGTGCTACAAATATTGCTCTCACACTGGCATTCGTGGCAATATGTAACGTGTATCTCAATTGCGTTTTCGTGCATAGGCGCCCGAAGCATGTTTTTGTTCGTACATGATATTGGGATGGGGGATTTATGTGCGTGAGTGTATTTTTTTTTTTTACCATTTAAAAACTTTTTTTTTTTCATCACATAGCGGGCAAAAAGTCCCTGATGTGGTGATTTTTTGGTGACAAGTTCTCTTCTCTTTAATTAGACAAACGGGCAGGGAGCGCAGCCACCTGGAATGCTTCCACCTGGCAGGCAGGATTTTGCTTGTCAGATTTACACAGAATCCCGGTGGCTGCAGCCAGAGTGTGTAAAACCCCTCGCTGTCACGTCCGTACCACGTGTGGACCTGGCAACGTATGGGTTAAATTCTTTACCACTTCTCCATGCTAAATTTCAATGGTAATCTAATTGGGGCTTTGACAAGGGCAGAGCATATCCCTCTTTTTTCTTAAATATAGTGTAGAATGTTCAGTTGACTCAATGACTGCAAGCTGCTCAGGCCTTGAAGCAGCAAAGCAACCCTAAGCCATACAATTTCCACCACCATTCTTCACAGTTATTATGAGGTTCTTCTACTGAAATGCTGTGTTAGGTTTGGAACCAACTTTTGTAAACCGTTACTGTGACCAAGGAATTTCATCTTTGAGCCGTCTTCGCACATTATTCCAGAAGACATGGTCTTTTCTTGTATATTCACAAACTTGCTCTAATGTACTTTTTGAATAGCCACTCCTGCAGGTTGAATTGGTGCAAACTGTTTCTGATTTTGTAGATGCATGCATTTGACCTAATCTGTTGCAAGAGCAGCCTATCTCTACACCACAGTCCAATTTTTTGGCTTTTGGAGATTTCTTTTAATGGTCACCTGATGGTCAAGCTGATCCTGAACAAATTTATATTTGAAACCTGAGGCACTTGTCATTTTGTTTTTTAAATCCTTAAATTTATTTCAGATTGTTTGAACCTCTTGCCAGGCTCCTAGGCATCCAGAACTTTATTTCTGGCCCCAAATGCAGACAGAGTGCACACCCACCCCTGCACACCTTAAAATTGGGATGGGTGGCTGTGTCTGTACATCCGCTGTGTCCCCATAGAGTGACATAAGCTAGCAGCACCCTGCTGCCTTATAAACAAACCTCTGATTCACAATGTGCGGCCACAGCATCCATGTGAATGAACCCCAATTATTGTCCACAGCATAGAAAATTCATGTGTGCTGCTAGAGCATGCCTGCTGTATTTAATTAATAAACTTTGCTAGTCTGTTAAAAAATTATCGGGTAAGCTGCTGGATATATTTTAAGTGATTTTGGATAGAAAGGCGGATGATACCACAAAACCCAGGGAGAGAATTCTGTATTCGACACTACAGAAATGTCAGATGTGGAAGATTTTTTTTTTTTGTAAGAATATTACCTGAAGATGGAAGAGTTGGGCAGCACAGGTAGCAGGCGAGATAAGCATAATGCATTTAAAGCTGAATTCCATGTATAGTTTTATGGTATAGTTACTTTGGTCAAGCTTATACCAGTATGCCTAATCCATACCTGTGGGACTGGCTGCTGATCTGGGACATTGGAGTGGTCTTGGCTGCCACATTCTCTGGGGATACTGTGCTTGGCTACCTAAGGAAGATCCTCCCCCTTGGGCTGTTATCTGTTTTGTGCAACACCTACTTGGAGGCCAGTTATAATCCACATGATCAATGAATTCAATACTTTGCGTTGTGGGTCTGTTACCAAAGTGCAGCTGTCCCCACTGTGCTTATAACCTATAAATAGGATACAACCAAGGTAAGTAAAGACAATATGGTGTAGCAATACTACAACACATCTCCCCTATACAACAATGTAAATAAATTCCCTTCTGTGACAACATACACATGAAACAGTACTACAACGCATTTCTCTTAGTTGCATCCTTAACGTAAAGTGCATGTACTAGTAAAGTGCATACATCAATAACACAATTTTTCAACCAGAACCATCACTGTGAAATATAGTAAATAAATAGTGAAAAAAATTTAAATTCTGTGCAAATGTCAGCAACACAAATCCTCTGTATAAGGTACATACAGTATATCCAATAAACAGTGTTGAGATTCAGTGTACAGAAAGTGCTCTTAAATAGTGTTGGGTGAACGGTTCAGCCTGAGCAGGAGTCCTGTTTGACCGTTTGTTGAACACCCGCGTTTACAGGGTGTTCGCCCAGCCAAACAACCTGCAATGCACTGCGCGCTTTGCCCAATTAAGGCGCAGTGTAAGCTGGTTGTTAAGGAGCGGGGCCGTGGCGTTCTTAACAGTGGATGAGCCATTAGCTGTCAAAGGGTTTCTCATTGGTATAGATTTTAAGAGGAACCCCACACCAAAATTTAAAAAGAAAATGGCGTGGGCTCCCCCCAAAATCCATACCAGACCCCTATCTGGGCATGCGGCCTGTCATTTTGAGGGGGGGGGGAAGCAAACCCCCCAACCATAACCATACTAGGCCACATGCCCTCAACATGGGGGTGGGTGCTTTGGGGCACGGGGGGTTCTGATCCCCACCACAAGCCACCTTGTTCCCATGTTGATGGGGACAAGGGTCTCTTCCCGACAACCCTGGGCTGTAGTTGTCGGGGTCTGGGGGATTATTGGAATCTGAAAGCCTCCTTTAACAAAGGGGCTCTCAGATCCCGCTGCCCCCCCTATGTGAATGGGGGGGGGGGCATAGTACCCCTACCCATTCACCAAGAAAAGTGTAAAAAAAAAAAATAAGAACGAGACAAAAAAAAAAAAATAAGAAACCGTGTTCCCTGATGTAAATTCTTCCTCATTCACTACGATTGCCGCAACTCCGACCTGAAAAAAAAGTTACCTGGTGGCCCAGCCCCCTTGTAACATCAGCCCAACATGTTCCGGTCTGTGACGTAACAAGGGGACGGGGCCACCAAGTGACGTTGCCAGGCGGCCCAACCCTTACCTATATAAGAACTGTCAAATCTAGAAGGTGGGATCGTTTTCACATCAGAGGACTCATTTTTTTCTTTTTTTTTTTTTAATAAAGGACTTGTTGAAAACTTGTCTACTGATTTTTTTTATTTTTTTTATTTTACACTTTTTGGTTAATGAGTAAGGGCATGTACCCCATACCTATTCACGTGGTGGAAGGGGGGGGTGGCGGGATAGCCCGCAGACCTCAACAACCACAGCCCAGTGTATGGTTTGGGGGGGGGGGGGGGGGGCGCACAC
>BLSH010151615.1:249321-286757 GCA_018402905.1 Glandirana rugosa | reverse complement strand
TCCTCTCACTGGTTCTCCTACTGTTGTACACGCCTTACAACGTCTACACGCAAAAAAACCTTTTTTATCCCAAAAAGTAGGTAGCTTGCCCGGGGGGTTAAGTACTTTCTTTACTATTTTGTCTCCTATATTTGGGGCCTTCCTATAGATAAATTTAGGTATAGGAGGTAATACACCCCCTAGGGTTTTATCCATGGTCAATAAATGCCAATGATCTTTGATTATTTTCTCAACCTCCCTGTATTGGGAATGAAAGTTAGTTATAAATCCCCACTGTTGTACCTCTTGATCATTCAGGTTTTTCTCTTTTTCCTGTAAGCACTCCTCTCTAGGTATTACTTGAACATCCTGAATTATTTTATTTATATCTTCCTCCTTATAACCTTTGGTCACAAATCTATTTTTAATAATCTGGGCCTGTTCCAAATATGTGGACTCCTTAGTGCAGTTTCTTTTCACTCTTAGTAACTGGCCTTTCGGTATGTTACGTAACCAGATTGGGTGGTGCCCGCTTTGTAATGGTAAATAACTATTTCTGTCAGTAGGCTTAAAGAATACTGACGTCTCCAATTTATCACCCTCTCTCGAGATGTTTAGATCTAAAAAATGTACCGTTTGCTGACTATATTCCGAGGAGAGTACAATATTTTTGGTATTACTGTTGAGTTCTTCCAGGAACATTTGTAGTGATTCCTCTGGACCTTCCCAGATAAAGAACAGGTCATCAATGTATCTTCTGTACATCAACAACTCTTTCCTGGGATGTCCAAAGATCACTTTATCCTCCCATTCTCCCATAAAGAGGTTGGCGAGGCTGGGCGCAAATTTTGCGCCCATCGCCACGCCCCTCTTCTGGGAGAAAAAGTTACCTTCAAACCAAAAATAATTGTGTGTTAGACAATAATCCAATACATCCCTTAAAAATATTTTTTGTTGAAATGGGATGTCTTCTCGCTGACTTAAGGCCCAATTAAGGGCCAACAATGCATCTTCATGCTTTATGATAGTATACAGCGAGGAGACATCAGCTGTAACCATAAATACCGTATCTTTTCCACTTAGTTCTATCGTCTGTAGGATTTGTAATAGATTTTTTGTATCCCTAAGATACGCTTTTGTCTTAACCACACTTTTTTGTAGAAAACTATCTAAATACTGTCCCACCCTCGTAGTCACAGACCCAATACTGTTCACAATTGGTCTAGCTGGGGGATTTTTTTGGTCCTTATGGATCTTTGGTAGTGTATATATCGTGGGTATCCTGCTTACACTGGATACCAAATATTTCCTCTCTTTCCCCGTCAATACGTGTGTCCTATAGCCCATTTCTATCAGTATAGTTAACTCTTCTGTGTACTGATTTGTGGGGTCACCCTTCAATTTGATGTACGTTTCCGTATCGTTTAACATGTTGGTCAATTGTTCGATATAGAACTGTTTAGATAGTATCACCACCCCACCTCCTTTGTCGGCAGGCCTTACTACCACTTCTTTATTGGTCTCAAGTTTTTTAATCCCTTGCTGTATATATCCTGGGTTATTCCTTGTTCTCGGGACTATTTGTTTCAAGTCCCTCAGGACTGCTCCTTTAAATGCCTCTACATAGTGGTTTGTATTCTGTTGGGGATTGAAAACAGATTTGTTTTTTAAGCCACTATCTATTCCATTAACCGAACAATTAGTTTCCCTTTGGGGCATCCCATTTTTATTCAAAAAGTATTTCTTGACATTTAGTTTTCGTACATATTTGTGGATGTCTATATATACGCTAAATTTGTCAATAGGTTTTCTGATTCCACATTTTAGTCCCAGATTTAGTACTGATTTTTCTTCTGGAGTTAATATAACATCACTTAGGTTATATATACCATCCTGAGTTGCTACTCCATGTCTCTCCTTCTTTTTTTGGAGTTTGCATCCTGCCTTACACCCTCTTCTCTTTCTCTGTTTGGATATTGGGGTATGTGCGTTTCTCTCTCCCACTCTGAGTAGTCCCTCCTCCATACTGGAGGGTCCCAGTCCTGGTGGGGGTAGTAGGATGTCCAATTCGGTTGTGAGGGGGGTTTCCCTCTTTTCCTGAATGGACCTCTCCCTCTCCCTCCAAACCCTCCCCTCCCTAAAAAAGGCGGGGGTGGTCGGGTTGGGGTATTCTCTAAATTATTTAGGGGTTCATATCTGTTCATTAGAGGTAAATTCCGTGGCCCCCCTCCATAATTTGATCTGGGGTTCCCTGCCCCTCTAAAGTGGCCCTTTCCTCTTCCCCCATTTTTGGTTATCCACCCTTGGTTGGGACCAGAGATAGGTGTCCCTGTTGATGTTGATGGTTTAGCTGGTGTAGAGGTTTTGGCATTATGGGGTTGTCTATAGCCCCCTGATGCCAAGTCCTTTTGCTCAGCTTCCCTAAGTGGGGTATTGGTATTACTCTGCCAGACATAAATTGATTTATTACGAAAATCCATCATATCCCTCTGAAATTTCTTTAATTTTTTCTTTTTTACATCTTTATCTATTTTTTCCAATTTTTTAGTAATTTGTTCATTAAACTCCTTCATTCTAGGTGTATCTTTTATTGGCTCCAATTTTTGGTATAGTTCCTTAATTTTAATGTCTAACAACGATAATTTTTTCCTCTTTCTATTGAGGATTAATTCTTGTAGCTTCAGGCCAGCCCCATTGAAAAAGCTCAGCCACTCTGCCATAGATTGAGGGTCATCCAAGCCATCCTGTGGAGACACCTCCCACCTTAGGCTTCGGAAAATGATCTTCTCCTTTTGATAGTACTCTAAAGTGTGTACATCCCACCATGCTCGTAATTGTTTATCAAGAGCATTTGTGAGGGCTGTTAATACTCCAACATAATCGTCTGTCTGATCTGTATTTGGATCCATCGTAAATAATGAGTCCAAATCAATCTGTCTGTTGCCTAATAGTCTGAGGGCATCCATGGCTGCCAATTTAAATTAATCCTTTGTTTTGTATAGTGCAACTCCCTTAATCCTCCTATTAATCACACTAATCAGCGCCAACGTTACCACAAACTCAGACAACTTTAAGAATGCAGCCGTATTAAATATATATAGACCTTAGCAAAGAAACACTTCAAAATCATCAAAAAGTCCACAGTTCTAGTTAAACAGTGTCTCTACAGCGCTTTCAAAAAGGAGACGGTTTGCTGTACGTTATCCTTTTGAGGACAGAATGGCGCAGAATTGGTTCTCCCCCCAAGGTCGACCCACCCCCCCCCCCGTGTGTCCCGCCTGAGCAAGGCGACCACGATTCCGGTGGAGGGCACGCGGTCCTTTAAGAATCCGGCTGACAGGTGGGCTGCGGCAGTTGCCAAGGCCATGCTGGTGTTGACAGGGTCGGCCATGCGGCCGGCACTAGCGTCGGCACTGGTGGCACAAGCCCTGATGGAATGGGCTGTGGTGTTGCACCGTGAGTTGAGCGAGGCGCATGTCCCGCCTGAAATCGTGGAGCTTGCTGACCAGCTCACACAGGAGCTCAGGTATCTCTGTGATGAGGCCCTGGACATAGCTCCCATACTGTCAAAAGTGTCCGCCTTCGCAGTAGTGATCAGGCGTGTACTCTGGTTGAAGCTCTGGTCTGGGGACCAGGCGTCAAAGAAGGCGCTTGCTGACTTACCCTTTCAGGGAGGGCACCTCTTCGGAGCTTCTCTGGATGAGATCATAAAGGATCTCACGGGTGGAAAGAGTACCTTTCTCCCCGAGCCTAAGAGGGGTAAGGGGCCTCGTCGCAGGCCGGGTCCCTCGTTTTCTGGTCAGAAGAAGTTTTTTCGTGCCCCCCGTATGGTGGGCAAGGGTACTCAGCCCTCCAAGGCTGCTGCAGGAGGTCAGAAGCGACCATGGCAGCGTAAGCAAGAGAAGTCGGATGAGAGGCCCTCCTCCGCATGATGGGTTGCCCCGGAGTACGCGGAACAATGGACCGCCCGCATTTCAGATTTTTGGGTGTGCGAGGTGGTCTCCGCGGGGTACAAGATAGAATTCCGTGCCATGCCTCCAGACAGGTTCTTTGCCTCCAACCTGAGGCTTCCCCCAGGGTGACGGTTGGCCCTGCTGGGGGCTGTGCAGGATTTGCTTTACCAGGGGGTGGTTGTGTCGGTACCGGCCACGGAACCTTTCCATGGTTTTTACTCCAACCTGTTTGTGATCTCATAGAAGGATGGGGTCAGGCCCATTCTGGATCCGGACGGCGCTCAACCTTTATGTTACGGGTGCGGAAATTCAGGATGGAGTCAGTCCGCTCGGTGGTAGTGGCCCTTCGCCAGGGGGACTTTCTAGCATCCTTGGACATCAAGGACGCGCATCTGCATGTCCCCATCTGTGCCTCGCACCAACGTTTTCTATGTTTCACGGTGGGCGTTCACCACTACCAGTTTGTGGCCTTGCCATTTGGCCTGGCCTCGGCTCCCCGGGTTTTCACCAAGCTCCTGGCCCCGGTGTTGGCTCTTTTGCGGCAGAGGGGCATTGCAGTCCTAGCATATCTGGACGACCTGCTTCTGCGGGGCAGAGTCGGCCTCAGCTCTGAGGGACGCCATCACACTGCACACCCTGCAGGAGTTCGGTTGGGTGATCAATCGGTCGAAATCGGTGTTGATTCCGTCACACCGCCTGGAGTACCTGGGTCTGATCCTGGACTCGGTCAGGGCAAGAGTTTTTCTTCCTTCAGAGAAGCTGCAGCAGGCGGTGAGGTCGCTGTTGTCAGAGAAGTGGCCCTCTCTGAGGTTTTGCATGCGGGTCCTGGGGCTCATGGTGTCGACCTTCGAGGCGGTTCCGTATGCCCACACCATAGTCACACCTGGTCCCTGCAACGCTTGATTCTGCTGCGGTGGGACAAATCTCCTCTATCCCTGGATCACCTGGTCAAGCTGGACCGCGAGGCCAGGTCCTCTCTAATTTGGTGGTTGAGGGCCTCGGCCCTGAAGGAGGGGAAATCCTCCCTCCCCATGATGTGGTCCGTAGTGACCACAGATGCCAGTCTAAGCGGCTGGGGGGGGGGGGGGGGTCCTGGGGTTGTTGTGAACCCAGGGTCGCTGGTCTCAGGAGGAAAGTCAACTCCCGATCAATGTGCTGGAACTCCAGGCCATCAGGCTTTGCCTCTCCCATTGGTCGGGAAGGCTGCGAGGGCGCTTTGTCAGAGTCCAGTCGGACAATGCCACGGAAGTGGCATATGTGAACCATCAGGGCAGAACGAGAAGCTCGGCGGCAGCATTAGAGGCGGCTCACATTCTGCAGTGGGCAGAGCTTCATGTGCTGGCTCTCTCCGCTGTGTACATTCCGGGCATAGAGAATTGGCAAGCGGATTACCTCAGTCGACAGAGGTTGGATCAGGGAGAGTGGTCCCTGCATCCGGATGTGTTCCGACAACTTTGCCAAAAATGGGGCACTCCAGACTTAGATCTGCTGGCGTCCCGGCTCAATCAAAAGGTTCAGACCTTCGTGAGCAGAGCAAGGGATCCGTTGGCGGACGCCCTTGTGGCTCCATGGAGCCGGTATCGGCTCATCTATGCTTTTCCCCCTCTCAAGCTGATTCCACATCTGTTGTGCAGGATAGAGGTGAAGGGAATTCCAACCATTCTGGTGGCTCCAGATTGGCCTCGGCGTCCGTGGTACGCCGACGTGGTGCGCTTGGTGGTAAATGCTCCCTTGCGTCTCCTGTCCCAGGGCCCCATCTTGCACCCTGCTTTACCCTCTCTGGCTTTGACGGCCTGGCTATTGAATCCCAGGTCTTGAGAGATTCCCACCATACTCAAGGCACATAAGTGCACTTCTAGGAAGATATACCATCACACCTGAAGGGCGTATAAAGCCTGGTGCGAGGGGGTGGGGTGGAACCCCTGTTCCTTTTCGGTGTCCCGGGTGCTAGCTGTTCTTCAGCAAGGCCTGGACCGTAAGCTGGTGTTGAGCACTATCAAGGGTCAGGTTTCTGCCTTGGCCATCTTTTTTCATTATCCTTTGGCGACACATTCGTTGATTCGCACTTTTATTCAGGGGGTCCGACATGTCGCTCCCCAGGTGCGTACGCCTTTGGCGCCTTGGGGCCTCCATCTGGTCCTCTCGGGGCTTCAGAAGCCTCCCTTGGGAAATATCAGGGAAATTTCCTTACAACTGCTTTCGCAGAAGGTGGCCTTTCTGGCAGCCATCACTTCTGCCAGACGAGTGTCAGAGTTGGCGGCTCTGTCATGTAGGTCTCCGTATCTGGTCCTACACAGGGATAAGGGTGGCCTCTTCTTTCCACATGAACGAGGACATTGTCCTTCCCTCGATATGTTCGCGCCCATTCCATCCTAAGGAGATTGCATTCCTTGGATGTGGTTAGGGCTCTGCGGGTGTACCTAGCAACCACAGCCTCCTTTCGGAGGTCGGATGCGCTCTTTGTCGTGGTGGATGGACCACGCAAGCGCTTGGCGGCCTCTTCGGCCACCATTTCTTGATGGATTCGACAGACAGTGACCCGTGCGTATAACTTGCGGGGTCTCGAGCCCCCCTTTACGGTCACGGCTCACTCTACCAGGGCGATTGGCACTTCCTGGGCTTTCTGACATCAGGGGTCGGTTTCTCAAGTGTGCAGAGCGGCTACATGGTCCTCAGTGCACACCTTTACTAAGTTTTACAAAGTTGATGTTTCAGCATCCTCAGATGCTGCTTTTGACTGCAAGGTTTTGCAGGCTGCTGCGTGAGGTTCCTCCAATCTTTTGTGGAGAGTTCCCCCGTTGGGTGAAGTTTTTTGTTTTTGCGTTACCCACCCCTCTTTTGACACTGCTTTGGGACATCCCCAGGCATAATGAAGAGATGCTGAATCCGCCAATGAATGAAAGAGAAAATAGGATTTTTTTTAACTTACCGTAAAATTCTATTCTGAGTTCATTGACGGATGCAGCACCCACCCCTCTGTTTGTTTTGAGCTTGCACTGCTTATTACGGACTGAAGGCTGAGCTAGCTGGAGGGGGGTTATACCAAGGAGGACTGCCCCCTGGGAGAGGCTGTGTCTGCTTTTTAGCTGAACTGAAGTTCTGCCTAGTCCACTCCTAGTGAAAGGTGGCATAACCCCAGGCGTAATAAAGAGATGCTGCATCCGTCAATTAACTCAGAGAGAAGGATTTTACGGTGAGTTATAAAATCCTATTTTTAAGGGCTTTCAAATGGGATTCATTGATTTGATAGCAAGATCAAATGCTCTGAGGAATGATTTTTCAAAATTTCTTTGCAAACGTTCAAACAAAATAATACTGTTACATGGACAACTTAACTGCCTTGTAGTCCAAGATAAGTGGAAGTTCTCAGTGAAGTAGCATAGGAAGTGTGGAGGGGGTATAAGACAGATCTGAATTTTTCACCAAATTGACAGGGTATTTTTTTTTTTTTTTTTGGACTTCTAAAACAGATCTAAAAAATGGCTTCCAATGTTAAAGTGACACGGTTTCATTTACATCGTCCCTTCTATTTTTTATATGGATGGTGGCACTGTAGTTATTTTAATAAAAAAAAAAATCTAAGTACATTTTTCCTGTGTGTCATACAGCTGTCCCATGACCCAGCTCTTTCCCAGTCTTGTCTGCAGGGAAACATAAGCAGGAGGAGCTTCTAGTCCTCTGCTGCTGGTCACATGTTCAAAATAAAAAGAAACCGCCGGCGGGTCCGGTAAGCAGACGGAAAAACGGTGGGGGCACCTCTCCTGCCTCTGATTAAAGTGATCTCGTGGTGAATCCGCCACCGAGACCACTTTTAGAACACTCAGAATCGCAGACTGAAAAAATAAAATAAAAAAATACCGGGGTTATGGTAGCTATCTGCTACCATAACAATGGTATTCCACTTCAAAGATGCTGTTGTCATACGATGGTGGCGATCTGGAAGTGGTTAACTGCAAAGGGATGCACAGGTGTTCTGTGCATCCCCATGCAGGCAGTCCCATTGATGTCAGTTGAGATGCAGCAGCTGCAAGGACCAACTTGACATACGTGTGGGTGCATGTCCCTGAACTCACAGATCTGTCTTTGTAGCTGCTGTGTCCCATTTGACATGAATAGGACTGCCTGCACAGGGATGCACAGAACTCCCGTGTAAGCCCATGCAGGGAAACACGGCCCTCCATGGGTGTAAGTGTACACTTTAGCACACCCCACTGAACAAGGCCTTAGTAGGAATTTAGCAGGAATTACGTAAGTTCTATTGTGTTTATGTGTGCGAATAAGGATTTTAGTGGGTTTTTTTTTGTGAAAATAGTGATTTAATAAACATTTGCTCAAAAATTGTGGGGCCTTAAAAATCAGTAGCGCCTTCCTTTTATTCTACTGGTCATGTGCTTTCAGAAAATATATGGTTGGGGGGGTCTTTGACAAACTGAAAGCTGTACATGAAAAATGGTCCCTGCAGTAAAAATGTAAGGTGGGGTTACTACATGAAAGCCTAATGTTGATTGTATGGATTTTATTTATTTTTCGTTTTTCAGTTTTGTTCAAATAATATTTTCGCACAGCTAGTTCAGCAACTTTGGATGGCTTTCCTAGAGACAGTGGAAATGTATAGCATTTAATATATGAGCGTCAAATATATTCACACAATTTTAAGAAGGCTTGTTACCTGCGGTAAATCCTAAGACACTATTTGACCCTTGACTTGCTGTGTTCAGCACAGCTTCATGTCTGTTCAGAGTATTCTCTTCTGTGGTGACCTCTGGCACGCTTGCTGTGAGGTGTTCTTTTGAAGGAACGCATCTAAGGAAGCCATTGATTGAGCTGTCTAATGTTGCATGTGCTGCGTCTGACAAGCTAGACCAGAAAAGCTAAAAATTTCACACTCAGCAGAGTGATAAAAGAGCTGATGAGCAGTGTGACTGACCGTATCCACTACAAATCCTATCTGAGCCAGTCAGGGATTGTGTATTGTCAGTCTTGTATCCAAGCTGGTCTCCTGATGGGGTACATGGAAATCAGCCCGGCGATAGTTCTGTGCCCACCATCAGGGCTTAAACATATCTTATTGGACTACCGGAACTGTAGGAGGATTTTAACATCCGTTTCCTTGCTCCGATTAGTTTAGAACATTGTTCATTGACCTGGTGCCATTGCGATTACATTGTAATCTCATAGATCACTGCTGAGTTAAAGAGGTGCCGAAGACCTTCACTCCCAAAATGAACTTTTTCCCCACTGTAACCCTCCCATCTCCACGAACTGAAAAAGATTTTTTTTTTTCCCTCCAGCCCGCTGGAACGTAGGCTAGAATGAGGTTTGCCTGCCCCTGTGGCCTCCTGGGAATTCCCTAAAGGCTACAAGAGCAGGGCATCTGCTTGGGGTGGACCTGGTTGCGTGATTTCCGGGCTGGCTGTGACGTCCTGAAAAAGATATCCAGCTCACAATGACGTAGGAAAGGAAAATGATCCGTTGGATCGTAGCAGGGCAAAGCTTAATTCAATTCAAGCCAGCTAGCAACGGTGACCATTATCACCAAAGCCATGCTTTGAAAAAATGTCTAAACTGATCGGTTTAGTTCCACTTTAATAGTGATGACATTGGAACTGAACTGTGAGAATTTCATGATGATGCCACAACCTAGTTATTACAATTTATTTGTGCTACAAACCGTCTTTCTATCACACATGGCAGAGTTTCTCTTTCCTGGGTGAGTTATTTACCTTTTAGGCCTCATACACCCGGTTTTTCTTGACGCCACTTTTTTTGCAACTCTCCATGTTAGTCAATGGCCCCATGAAAACGCAGACGTTTTTGAGCTGTAGAGGGCATCGGCGTTAGTGAGCTGAAAGTAGAACCCATGGCCAGTGCATTCCAAGGCTGTAATGTTTTGGCGTTTTTTGACGCTGACGCCGCAAACTGCTCACTAATGCCGTACCGGCGTTAGCCAACGTTTTTAGGTTAAAAAAATAGCAGAGGAATGTGTTTTTTTTTTTTTTTTTATAAAACCGCCTATTGATGCTGATGCTCGCTAACGCGCTTTAACACTCATTAACGCCTGATGCAAAACGCCGAAAAAAACGCTGATTTTTCCCTGACGTTGGGCCCGACGGTTTGCTTATTTTTTTACATGTGCCCGTCTGTATGAGGCCTTATAATTGGTGAATGGGGTAACGAAAGTGTAAATATTTTCATAATATTTTTATTTATTTTTAAGTAGCAGCGAGTAGTGAGTGAACCAGGCAAAGGTGGTTTACTGCAGGTTCGCCAAACCCGTTGCAAATGCTGACATGCCAAACCCATTGAAGTCTATATGAGATGAATCTTGCTCTTTCTGGCCTTTTTCAAGGTTAATAGTGCAGGCTTTTATTTAAAAACAAAGGGCATGGTAGGTAGGCACTGGCGTGAGTGGTGTACCAATGCAAACATTACTTTTTTTTTTTTTTTTTTATTAACACCCTTCAGCAGGAAGGGGTTCTTTAATGCAACCATAAATGGCAATATTTAACCCATTAATACCCGACCTGGCATTACTTTGGGGATCGCTTAAACTTCCTTTAAAAGGGATGTTGAGTATGTAATAATGCTTGTATTAGAATTTACTTGTCAGACTCCATGACCAGTAGTTATAGTTGTACCCTGCCTCTTTTCAATAAACACTGATTTGAATAAAAGTGACATTGTTTACAAACAGTGCCCCGGGATCTTTCATTTAGCTGTGGTAGCACTACTGCTGTTAAATGAAAGATCCCCATCCAACTTCTGTTTGCAAACAAGCCTGTGTGGATCCCGGCTTGTTTCAAACAGAAGTCGCATGGGGATCGGTCATGTCATTCAGTGGTAGTAGCGTTGTGGCTGCTAACTGGCAGACCTACGGCTAAGGCTTGTTTACAAACCTAAGCTGGGGGTTTGTACAAATGATCACCAGTTTATTTACCTGTTCGCCATACTGCAAACCAGCTGGGTTTAGGGAGAACTTGTGTTCAGCCCAAAGCAGAAGCTCATCCTTAGGGTGAATAAAAATTAATGATTTAAAAAAAAAAAAAAAAACTTTTTTTTTTTTTAATCGATTTTTATTAATTTTTTTTTTTTTTTTTTTTTGATTATCACATTTATTTTAATAAAATGCTTTTGGAGTAAAAATCTATCTAAAGATAGTTTTCTATTTAGGCTACATTAATAATTTAGCTTATTCAGCATGAAATGGAGCTTAGTTATGTAGCATGAGGCTGTATATTCTGCAATATTTACATTTTCGGTAAACCCATTCAATGAATTCAAGCTCTGCAAGTGAGATAACATGCCCTGCATTGATGCATTCACAGGATTTCACAGTAACCATGAGATAAAACAAAGTTCAGGAATTTTCCTTTATCCCATTGTTTTGCCGATCTATGTACACTGCAAACTGTATGATAGAATTGGTTCTGATATCGCTATTTTATGAACCTGACCGCTTATTATTCTAAATAGAAAACCTTCATTTTGTTTGCAAATAATAAAGATTCTAACTACCAGTAAGAAAAAGTCCTTACATTTAAAGAGCACCTGTCCTTTCAGATCCATCATGGCAGCACCTGTTAGCGGGCATCCACTCTCCGGCTACCGACACGTGTCTCACCTTGTTGTGTCACTGCCGTATCATTAAAGTGAATGGAACTGTCGGTGAGTCAAGAGCCGGTCAGAGGAGGAGCCGCTGCGGGACAGAGATGAGTTGCCCTTTAAAAATCATGATTTAAATCAAATCCACCCTCTCCTTCGTAGTGAGGATTCTCCTCTTCATGTTCACTTTCACTGTGATTGGGTGCTGATCACATGGTAAAAGCTTACCTTATGTAAACATGGAATTGCTTCTCTCTGCTGGTAGTTTTCTGAGACCGGAAGCTTTTTTCTATATATAATTCTGCATTGAGTATGAATTTTTGGCATGGAAATAGTTCTGGTCATAAAGAGGTGGTTATCACTCAGGAAAACAGAGTCAGCTGTGTTTTCTAGAGTGACCTGCAATCGTATAGATCAGGGGTGTCAAACTCGATTTCATCGTTGGCCGCATCAACATTCTGGGTGTCTTCAAAGGGCCGGTTGTATCTGTTAGACTAGATTCCAAAGTACCACCCCCCCCTTACATCGGATGCCAAGAGACTCCCCCACCATCAGAAGTCAAGGGTCCCCCACACTTCCTTACTTCACAGTGGGAGCAGAGCCAGAAAGCAGAAAGTGCAGGGACTGGAGGAGGACCAGAGGATGGCTGGAGTCTTCTGAATGCTGAGACCAGGAGAGAGAGATGAGGGGGTTGCTGCAGCTTCACAGAGAGGAGCAGGATCTGAAGGAAGGAGTTCTGTCCTCTCTGCTGGCAACTGCTGAGACAGAGTGGTGGAGATGAGGGGAGGGCTGCAGCTGCAGGAGAGGTGTGAGGGCCACATGAAATGATCTGAAGGGCCGGATTCAGTCAGCGAACCTTGTGTTTGACACATGTGGTATAGATTTTAGACTTGCCGTGTTCATCTCTTGGGGTTACTAACAGTGAGACCTACCTGACCTGAGTTTACTATGGGGCTCCTGCACATCATAGGAGTGCTTTGAATAATAAAAAGCGGCTTCAATTGAATTGACCCTTTAAAAGTTTCCAATAACTACAATGTACGCCTTATAACACACCTTTGTGACATACGGCTCAGTTCAGAAAGCCAGAACACCAGAATAAGGCTGGCGATAGATGACTCCTTTGAGGAGGCTGATTGAGAAAAAAAAAACACAATTGAAGTGGATAGAGGAATCCTCCCCATTGAGGCCACCTTTGTGTAAATTTACACAAGTATAGAGTATACCCGCCTACAGCTATTCATTACTATGGGCGGATGTACCTTGGAGTTGTGTCCCGGGTTGTGGAAATAAGCCCGAAATTTGACATCTGTATATGAATCCTTAGGTCCCTTTCACACAGACGGATAGAATTCAGCTTTTAGCTGCGGATAGATGAAGTTATCTACCGCAGCTATACTCTGACAATGCTTTCCTATGGCCCCATTCACACTCTGCATTTAGCAACGGTTTTGTTACAGACGGTTATGTATGATTAGTAAAAATGGATTTGAATGCGTCCAGGAAGGATGTAGTGCAGCTATCTGCACATAACTGCAGGTAAAAGCAGTGCACTGTGTCACCTGCAGATAGCAGCGGCAACAAGCAAAGAAAATCAACAGCACATCAGAAATGTCAAGAATGTTCCACTGCAGCTAAACGCAGCTGCATGTAAACCCAATGTACAACTGCAAGTAATTGTTGTGCCTGGAGTCTTGGAATTTCAAAATAACAAAACATGCTTTTTAACAGCGGCAGAACAGCAGCCCATGTGAAAGGGGCCTAACTGTTTTTGCTGGATACCTTTGGTCTGACTATAAATGTGGAGAAAAAAATAACTATGTCTGTAAAGAAAGGGATTATTAAACTAACTGGATACTATAATTATGTGTGTGATTATCCATGCAGTTATCAGAATACAAGACACTCCATAATAACAAGTAACTACTTTGTGAACTACATACAAAGTATTAGTTTAATATTGTTACACCTTGAGCATTTCATGGTCTGACATGATTTCTCTTGACTGATCAGTTAACATATAGCAGTCAGAATTCCCATGCTGTGTGTGTTAGACTATATTCACAGGGCTGTTTAGCTTCACTGTAAATCCCAGCAGCAACAATCTACTGATTTCTGGGGATGGGACTGACAGCTGTATGCGGATAGTCATGGCCCCTGAGTCCATACAGTGTGATGATAGGCTGTCAGGGGCCACAGCTATTCTTGACTCTTCAGTGTTTACCTGTGGAGGTCAGGACTGGGTGCACACAGTCGTTGCACCCTACAGGCTCTGCGGCCACAGTTGTTTGCATACAGCTCTCAATCCCAGCCACAATGACCAGTAGATTTTTGTGGCTGGGATTCACAGCGGGGCTAAATAACTGTGTGACTGGTTCACATTACAGCTCAAGCGTTATGGCACCTGTGCTTGGATGGGTTATTGTGCATTGTTGTAACACATTGATACACGCTTGTGATTTGTTTACCATGTGTTTTTGTTGTGCTGAGCTGGAATTTCTTGCGTTGTTTGCTTATTTCCTGTGGCATCACTTCCTTCGTGATTGCTGAACGAGTGTAGTGCAGAAAAACCTGCGCTGTATTGAAAAGGTGTTTGTTGTGGATATCAGGAGTTTCTTTTTTTGCAATTGAGGACCTGAAGTTCATAATTGTGGTACTGGCAAAGGGGAAAAGGGGAGGAGGTGCTTTTGTGTTCTTTTCCTTGTTCACACAATGGGTAACCAAAGAACGGTTTTAAGAAATATTTGTACTGCGCAATCACATACGGATGCATTGCAGTGAAAAGTGCTGTATAGGGGGCATTACAGCATAATTTCAGCACAGCGCAAACCGACACAGCACCTAGGTTTGAACAGTACCATTTGAAGGCATTGTTCTCCTATCGCACCACATCAGCTCTGATGTAAACCGGCCTTTAAAGCGGCACTCCAACCTAAAGGGGAAGCTCTGCTTATTTGCCTCCTCCTGCTCCTCCACTGCCACATTTGGCACCTTTCATGGGGAGGGGGGAGCGGCAAACGCAGCGCGCTTCACGCATGCACAGTAGGGAACCAGCTGTAAAGCCACAAGGCTTCATTGCTGGTTTAAAGCAATATACCAAAGTAACAGCACCACAGATAAATGTGCTAACTATAAATGGTCTAATGGACAGCTGCTGCGCCAATTATTGATGATATCAATAAAAACAGTCAAATATAGAGTGGGTTACATTAATTTACTTATCACTTTATATTTACATGTAATTCTATATTTACACATTAGGAGATTTTATGTTGGTGTATGGACCCACGCTACTCACTCTATATTTGACTTCACTGCCAGTTTCCCTTACCTGAGATGGCGGCGGCAGTACCCGAGAGCTGATTGAAAAATCGGCCCAGGTGAAGACCGAGCTAGATTACTGGACAGGTAAGTGTCCTAATATTAAAAGTCAGCAGCTACAGTATTTGTAGCTGCTGACTTTTATTTTTTTCTGAAGGAGCTTGGAGCTCCGCTTTTAATATGATGATTTTTATTTTATTTTGAATTAAAGTATTTGTATAAGCTAAAATAAAAATCTGGTGCCCGTGTTCACATGTCCTTATTTGACAGGTGCATGTGTATGCAGAAATGTTATTGCGGAATCTCAGGAATAGCATAGTACATCTAAATTAGAAAAAAAACCTGAACTTTGATAATGCAGTGGGTGTTTTCTTTGCTTTTATTTCTGCATGGACCATTTTTTTCTCGATCAGCAGATCAGAGGGACAGTGTCAGGCTCCTGCAGACTCTCAGCATAGCTGTCTGCTCGTACCTCCCATGCTGAAAAGTGGAATGAGTAATGAACTACGAGAGTGCTCACCAGTGCCCTCACAGTTCATTGAGAGATGCAGTGGAAGACGTGATTAGTAGGTCATTCATTGACAAAACTCTATAGCCAGGCTATTTTTAAAATGTGACAGTGAGTGCAGGGAGAAGATCCCCCCCCTGCTGTCACAGAGAAAGGGGGGTGCAGGTAGGTGCTCTTTAGTAACATGTTACCTTATACCCTAAATACAGGTGTAACATGTTACTAAACGTGAACTTATCCATTAAACCTTAGAAATGTTTTGGTTTGTTATAAGTGGTAGCTCAAAAATTCTTCATACAAACATGACCAGACTCAAGTGATATAATGCATCCAGCAGCCCTTCACACATACCCAGGTAACCTGAAAATCCAGAGTGCCCAATTGTGTCATTTACTATTTAAATGGTAAATCCCAGGCTCCAGGCTGCCCCCTTCCATCTACTGCGTCTCATTACCGACACATTTCTAGTATTTATTTATCAGCGTTCTTCCAAGGAGACTCTTAAGGGCTCTTTTACATAGGCGGCTAGGAGGTGGTAAAAACAGGCTGCTGAGCCATGGTTTGACCACCCCTGGCAGCCTACCTATGTGCTAACATTAACGCCTAACAGGGCTGTACATGTGCTGTAGTCACAATACTTTGTGCTGCTGAATTTTTAATCTGGCAGGCAGGACCGCTTGACAAACTTGTCCTTTGAGCTCAGTAGGAGCGCATTGCAACTACGTCCAAACGCTTGGCTTGTGAATGCAGGGCAACATTTTTTTTTTTTCCCCATCCCCTTGCGGGGGGGCATAAAAGCAGACATTCAGAATGCAGGCATGATTTCCTCCCGCATGTCTGCCAAACCCTGCTATACTGGCTTCTGAAAAACAATCCACCATGGATCACTTTTCAGAGGGTGGTAGCACTGCCACATGTGTGAAAGAAGCCTAATTTGAGAGTCTTTGTTGTTTCTAAAATATTTACTTTATGTTAGAGAAATAATATTTGGAATCACATGTTTGATACTTGATGAAAATATATGCATGTTCTGTAGAGTAGCTGCTGAATATTCTCAGGCACCTCCAGACACTGTAGTTGCTATGTTTTCTCCAGTCCAGGTGAACTATTGGCACAATAAAGAGGATTTCCAATGCCGACCTGTACAGTAACATGAGAGTTCCAAGCCTACGGCAACCTTTGTAAATATTCCCACATTTTGCAGGTGAACTAGATGTGTTCCCTAAAGAGTTCTGGCAAAATAGATCTGCCTATTCAGTAAACCGTTCCATTCAATAAAGGAGCACATTTCATTAACCTTTGGCAATCTATGAAAATTCCCTAGTGAGACCGCTACAAGGTGGCTTGTGATTGATAAGCAGCTATACGTAATTAGGAACTCAAAGCAACCTTTTGTTTCCTTCCTATTTATGAGAAGACATACCTTGGCTTTATTATGTACAGTGCTTTCCCCTATTTGCTGCAAGATTTTTACTTCTAATACTAATTATATAATAATCCTATGTCTATGACCAATCCGCTAGAAGGCAGATGATATGGCACAGACACCACACTTTATTCCTTGTGGACCATATTATAAGATTCATGGGATTGTGGGGGTTGAAAAGAAAAATAAATTGGCAAAGAAAAAAAAATTGCTGTTCTTTGAAATACACAGACATATTCACCAGATGATGATGTTGAGAGCTGAATACCTAAAGAAAATCTGTCTGAATAGAAAGATGTCAGCAATATCTACAAATGCTGGTTGTCTGGCTGCTCCTTGATTTAAATCACTAATCCAAAACAAGTATGAAGATCAGGAACGTAGGAGTGAATCCAGAACCCCCTGATCTGATCAGTGATTTGGAAGCACTGAAGCCTTGGATTATCATGACGGACAGGGAGTGAGCAATGTTTTTAAGACTATCCATGTCTGCTCTCCCCACTCAGTGACCAAAAAAACAAGGGAGTGCACCCTTTCATACCTGACGGGTACAGATACAGGCCTGGAGAATTGGGTGGTGTGTGTGTAGAAGGCACTTTTTTTTTATGCGCAATTTCGCGTGCACTTGCACATTTTTGCACGAAAACTTATTTTCGCGTTTTCGTTATGCACAATATGTAAATGGGCATTTGTGCGCATGAGGCGTAAATTACTGACCAAAAAATGTTTCTATTTTTTTTTTTTTTTTCCTTACTGAAAAATGCATGACGCTTGTTTACATGCCTGTGTGCATAGGCACCATGCAATTAATGGGCTGTATTTTAACTCGGTAAAATAAAAGCTGTACTGAGCTTTTTCAAGCTGCAGTGTGCAAGAGGCATAAAGAGGTAAAAGCATGCATGTCGACTTTGTGGGCCTCCTCAGCACAGGCCCTCAGGCACTTTTTTTTAGATTATTTTTTTGGGGATATTTATTATAGTAAAAAGTAAAAAAAAAAGGTTTTTTTTTTTTTTTTCAAAATTGTCGCTGTTTTTTTAGTGCAAAAAATAAAAACATCAGAGGTGATCAAATACCACCAAAAGAAAGCTCTATTTGTGGGGAAAAAAGCCCTCAATTTTGTTTGGGTACAATGTCGCACAACCGTGCAATTGTCAGTTAAAGCAGCGCAGTGGTGCATCGCAAAAAGTGCTCTGGTCGGGAAGAGGTAAATCCTTCCGGGGCTAAAGTGGTTAACAGTACAAAGGTCAGGTTTGAGCATGTGGGCCTTTTACAAAATAATCTGGAGTGGGTGACTGGGAACAAAGAGAAAGCTAATTTATTATGTATCTTCTTGAGCTCTTTCTATACAAAGGAGCACGGGGGAGCTTATGTCCATAAGGGGATGGTAGTGACACAGCTCCAAATGATCCAGAATGGCTCAAAATTGATATGGTCCAGAAATATTTAGACAGAATAAAGGTGAATAAAGCATCTGGACCAGATGGAATACACACATGAATCGTACATACTAGGGGGAGTACAACTGGGGGAATCAATGGTGGAGAAGGATCTGGGTGTTCTGGTAGATCATAAGCTAAGTGTTACTAAACCCAGGACTATGCATTCACTGTATCTGGTCTCCCACAGTACACAGAACATGGAACTGCAATTATTTTAGTAAATATAAACTGCTAAATACCTTTTCTCATCAGCAGTATATAGCAGTCTTGTTACTTCTATTAGTGCCTAGTTAAAGCTTGCAGGAGTTTTCATACTGCTCTCACTGCCCTATGAGGCTGCAGGACTCCTGACTTTGTCTGGACAGTGCTGATTGGCCCTGTGCTGATCACATGCACTCTCCCAAGAAAAAAAAAAATACTCTAGCAATACACACCAAACTGAGCATGTGCAGCCTGGCTCCAGTAACTCTGTCTTATCCAGACATGTTTTGGAGACTATGCAAGAAGAGGAGGCTCTGTGTATACAGGATCAAACAGCCTTTTTACATAATGCAGAGGATTAACCCCTTAGGTTCCACAGTGAGTATAATAAGCATTCTTTGCTGCATATACAGACTGTTTTTACTGCTGTGGGTTTAGTAACACTTTAATAATAGCACGCAATGCCAAGCTGCGGTTTCCAAAGCAAGCAAAATCCTTTCTTGTATTATGTGGTATAGGCTCCAGAGAGAGAAATCTCATTTTACCCCTGTACAGATCATTAGTAACACCTCATCTGGAATATGCAGTTCAGTTGTGGGCCCCAGTTCACAGATTGGATATTGGGGAACTGGAGAAAGTGCAGAGAAGGGCAACCAAACTGATAAGCGGCAGGGAGGAGCTCAGCTATGAGGGAAGATTAGAGGAACTGAATTTATTCTCTCTTTAGAAGAGGAGATTAAGGTGGATATGATCGACCTGTATAAATACATAAGTGGTCCATATAGTGAACTTTGTGTTGAGTTATTCACTGTAAGGTCATCACAGAGTACAAGGGGACATTCTTTACGTCTAGAGGGAAAGAGTTTTAATCTCCAAATACAAAAAGGCTTCTTCACAGTAAGAGCTGTGGAAATGTGGAATGGACTCCCTCAAGAGCTGGTTCCGGCTAGCCCAGTAGATTGTTTTAAGAAAGGTCTGGATTCTTTCCTAGATACACATAATATAACCGGATACTGATATTTATAGGTAAAGTTGATCCAGGGAATATCTGATTGCCTCTTGGGGAATTAGGAAGGATCTTTTTCCCCAGCTGGAGCAAATTGGATCATGCTTTACTGGGTTTTTTTTTGCCTTCCTCTGGGTTGTGTATATAGGATTTTATAATTCTTTTCTTTTTCCCTTCTATTGGTTGAACTGGATGGACTTGTGTTTTTTTTTTTCAACCAGACTAACTATGTACAATAAGGGAAAAAAGTATTTGATCCCCTGCTGATGTACATTTGCCCACTGAAAAAGAAATGATCAGTATATAATTTTAATGGTAGGTTTATTTTAACAGAACAAAAACAACAAAAATATCAAGAAAACACACTTCAAAAAAAGTTATAAATTGATTTGCTTTTTAATTAGTGAAATAAGTATTTGATCCCCTATCAATCAGCATGATTTCTGGCTCCCAGGTATCTTCTAAACAGATAACAAGCTGAGATTAGGAGCACTCTCTTAAAGGGATTGTTCCTTATCTCAGCTTACCTGTATAAAAGACACCTGTCCACAGAAGTAATCAATCATATTCCAATCTCTACACCATGGCCAAGACCAAAGAGCTGTCCAAGGATATCGGGGACAAGATTGTAGACCTACACATGGCTGGAATGGGCTACAAGACCATCGCCAAGCAGCTTGGTGAGAGGGTGACAACAATTGGTGAGATTATTCGCCATTGGAAGAAACACAAAATAACTGTCAATCTCCCTCAGTCTGGGGCTCCATGCAAGATCTCACCTCGTGGTGTTTCAATGATCATGAGAATGGTGAGGAATCAGCCCAGAACTACATAGGAGAATCTTGTCAATGATCTCAAGGCAGCTGGGACCATAGTCCCCAAGAAAACAATTGGTAACACTACACCGCGAAGGACTGAAATCCTGCAGCACCCCCAAGGTCCCCCTGCTCACGAAAGCTCATGTACAGGCCCAGCTGAAGTTTGCTAATGAACATCTGAATGATTCAAAGGAGAACTGGGTGAAAGTGTTGTGGTCAGATGAGACCAAAAATGAGCTCTTTGGCATCAACTCAACTTTCCGTGGTTTGAGGAGGAGGAGGAATGCTGTCTATGACCCCAAGGACACCATCCCCACCATCAAACATGGAGGTGGAAGAGGAGTGGGACAAAATCCCTAATGAGATGTGTTAAACTGGCAGCCAACTACAAAAAAAAAATCTGACCTCTGTGATTACCAACAAGGTTTTTGCCACCAAATACTAAGTCATGTTTTGCGAAGAGGTCAAATACTGGTTTCACTCATTAAAATGCAAATCAATGTATACCTTTTTTTTTTTTAATGCCTTTTTCTGGATTCTTTGTTCTGTCTCTCACTGTTAAAATAAACCTACCATTAAAATTATAGAATGATCATTTCTTTGTCAGTGGGCAAACGTACAAAATCAGCAGGGGATCAAATACTTTTCCCTCACTGTAACTATGTAAATATGCTACTAAAAAGCTACTATAAGCTGCCACAAAAAGGCATTTTTTTTTTTGCATTTTAATGTGAGTCACTCTTAACCAGACATTCATCCAGTCTTCAATGGTGGTTTTAAACTCTCCTTATTACTTTCACTAGCAATACACTCTTCATGTGCAGTGCAGTGGGTATTTAACCACTTCCCTAGCTTCATTCCCATTGTCTGTAAGGTGTCTACTGTGGATTATGTCTGTTGGTGTTACTCAGTATATATGTGACTATGAAGTTCCCCTCACTAGTGTGACTTTCCTCCTGTGAGAACACACTTGTCTGTGTATTTAGCAGTGGAAAGGAGTTGGTTGAGTCTTGTGCCTTGCTGCCCTTGTGAATACAGCTAAGAGACATTATCCAATGTTCGGTGCCTCCTATTAAAGTTCACCTAAACGGGGCTGACATTTTTGAGCTCCTGAAAACACTTGCTGTCTGCCTTAAAGCGGAGTTCCACCCAGTTAAAAGTCAGCAGCTACAAAAAGTATAGCTGCTGACTTTTAACAATCGGACACTCGCCCCCTCCCCACCCATACAGAGGTTGCCTGTGAATCATGAAGCAGTGTGCTAATCTATTTATAGCGACCTCCTCGGACACACACTTCTATCTCTGGGTCTTGGAGAACTTATCAAAAGGTGATGGCTGATAACAGAGGAACGGAGCAGGACAGAGCTACCAACACAATGCTTTGAAGAGAGATAAGAAAACACTACAGATATATGTGCCCAGCTCAAATTTCATGAATCAGGGTTTACATCCACTTTAAAGCAAAATGTCATTAGCAGTACCAGAACCTGTTCCTATGATCCTCATTCAAAACTCTTGTTCTGTCCATTCGATATGTTGAAGCTAAACATGGAATGTAATATTCAAAATTGTTGCCAGAACAATCTTGTTTGCTCAAGATACCTTCCAGAGATTCTACGAAGCTGTCATACACGTGCCACTAATGAAGTTCCTGTATTTTGTACTGCCAAGATGGAATATGGCCAATACTGGCATTGTAGTGTGGGTGGCATTCTAAAGCGGGTAGGAGAAAATTGGATTGATTAATTTTAAAGGAATTTTGGAGTTGTGGACCAAGGCGACTGTACATTGTATTTTCCACTTGCAGTTCTTCACTTTATTGGTGTCTGTTTTCCTTTTGTCCCCTCACCATAGGCAGTCCAGCCTTGTTTTCTTTTAGCTATGTGCATTTGATCTGTAAATATCTAAACTTCTCAACTCATTTTAGTAATTGGTTAAAATAATTAGATTGAATAATGGCATTTAACTAATGCATAAATAACAGTATTTCATTTAATCTCTTGCTGAGATGGGCTGTATCAGACAGTGGCTTTTTTCCTCTTAGGAATTTCTGCAGTGTATAGTCTCACTCCTTGTGTTACACTATATTTAGTCTTACTTCTACTGACATCTGAAGATTCAATTAAAAAAAAATCAAACCTTGAGAGCCACACCTGTAATGACTACAGCAGGGGGCCTGCTTCTCTCCCCTGAAGTCCTTAAAGTATACTTGTCATGAAAAGTACTGAAGATGCCATTGCCGGTCTCCTTCTGAAGCTAGAAGTCTGGCTTTAAAGTAAAAAGTAGTCACCTCTACTCCAGTGATCCGACATCTGCAAGCTTTCTCGCCAGTGTCACCATCTTTGCCAGGTCTTTAGTATCTTTAACTATCTTGATTGGCTGGCCTAGGAAGACGCACCTCCTGCCATGCAAGAGTTCATTCATCTCAGCATTGAGCCTAGGTTCACACTAGATGCAGTGCGAATTCACAGCGAATTCGCTGCAGATTCAGTACCTCATCTAAATCGCATCCCATTCCATGCAAACTGATTGTGGAGTTTACAGTATGTTAGACACTCTGCAATATGTTTACAAAACGCAGCACAATTTGCAGAATTGGATCGCATGGGTGTGAACACCCATGCAATCCGATTCTGGCGCAGACAAAAAAAGTTCCTGCATCAGTTTGGTGCGAATGCAGTGCGATTTGAGCCATACAAATCCATGGCTCAAATTGTACTCCAGAGACCACTTGTCATTTGCACTAGAATGTGCTGCGACGACTCATGTGCGAATTACATGCGGTGTCTGAACTGCAGCAGTGTGAACCCAGGCTAAAGCATGTCAAGAATGTACACTGAATTGCATTACGTGGCTAAATGTATGTTGTGCTTATGTAAAGCTCCCTCCATTCACACTCGAGCTGGGCACCTTTGGCCATTTTTTTCAGCTTTTTTTTTTTTTTTTTTTTTGAGTGCAGTGAGTTTTTAGTAGTGTGAAAATGAAAGAAAGGGAAGAGCACACAGCTGCCCTAGTGTATTACCATTTAATGAGCACTTAATATAAAGGACAACAAGGTTGCCTTGGGCGTAGCATATGGATGACCTGAAGAAGGGGGTCGCGCCTCCGAGACATGTAGTCATTTGCATTGCTTCAGCTGAGGAGTACGTCTGGTGGTCCTGTCCCGCTCCGCCTCCCCTTATGGCTGAGATCAACGTGGCGCGGCTCCGGCTGGTCCGGATGCATGCGCAGCTCCCGAGAACTGTTCCCAGGACGCTGCGGGTTTGATCTCCCCACATTATTGATTTCCATCTGTCTGGACGCGGACGAGCCGGGAGAAGACATTCCACCACCTGGGTTCCATGTGCTACGCCCAAGGCTCCGTTTGTGACTGCAACCTTGTTGTCCTTTATATTAAGTGCTCAATAAATGGTAATACACTAGGGCGGCTGTGCGCTTTTCCCTTTCTTTCCTCTTCACACTACAGAATCTATACCACCACCCAGTGGGTTTTGGAGAGAGCTGCAACACCTAGGAATCTAGAACGGTCGTAATGGTTTACACAGCTTGTGTCCATAATAATGTAGGTTGCCAAAGGTCTGTTCATTATTGGCATTTTAGTGAGTTTTTAGTGCATTCCAAGCTTTTCTTATTATTTTTAGCCAATGGAAAGCTAGTTAATAGGTTTTACAGACGCCCACGTTTGAAGCCTGTTGAGACCAAAACACATGACTGCCCCAGAAGAAGCTCATGTACTTTTTCAAGTGACACTACTCAAGTGTGAATGGGCACCATTGAATATAACAGAAATCCTAGAGTTGAACATTGTATCGCTTCTGTTGAAGCTACAAATCACTCACTGTGAGCAGGGCGTAATCCAGCTTTTATTTTACAAGAGATAGAGCATGTCTTTTCCGCAGTAAGAAGAGAAAAACCTTCCTGCTCACAAGATTATTCTCTTGGCAAAGTTTTTTCCTTAATATTTTTGAGATGGCGATAAATTCTGTCATAGTTATTCTTGTCAGAATCATCATTTTATGCATGTGATTGGCTCAATGGTTTCATTTCTTGCTTGTGCGATTGGCTCAATGATTTCTGCACTAAGATACAATTCCGATTTCAGGCATCCCCTGCAACAAAAATGTTATGGTAGTCCCAATATGAAAACAGGTCTAAAGGGATGCAGGGCCTGCAATTTACCTCATTAGGGCCCTGCAAATGCAGCAGCTAATTGATAATTATGAAACCACTCCCAAACAGATTTACTGAGCACATGGACACAGACAGACTGATATCTTCAGAATAACAAAATTCGGAATCTGCAATAAAGTTTAAAATCCTTGCAATGTACATTGATCACCCAGAGGGAAATGTTTTTTTTTTTTTTTTTCCAAAAAACATGGAGTTGCTCTTTAAGTCACTCACATGCATTGCATCTACTCTCATGTGCAGTAATTTCTATTAATATTGCCACATATACTGAGTGTCCCTGGACCCAAACTGCTTCCGTGCTCCACAATGCTTCCAGCATTATGGCTGCAAAAGCCTGCATGAGCAAAGTAGTGGCCGGCATGTTCTTGCACTGCGTGCATGTGCAGGATCTCCCTACCATGTTTCCGAAATCACAATATGCATGCGCAGTAGAGTAGTGTAACCTCTCTGATGTATCTTAAAGTGGTTGTAAACCCTCTCATACACGCAGTGAAGTGAACAGCCTCAGATGATACACAAAGATGAAACACATCCTCCTACATACGTTTTACTTGTTTATCTGCAGTCTTTTCTTTTCTACATCCCTTCAAAGTGCAGAATTTAGATAAAATCCTTCTACATCTGTCAGTAGCACACAGAGGGGGAGGCGGGAGCTGCAGTAAAAGCTCTTGTACAGTTTGAGTCGATTGGAAGAAAGGGACAACCCCCCTTCACATATGGCACAGGAGCGAAGGAACGATGCAGAGCTATGTTTTGAATAGACATGCTGTGGGCTGAGCTCCCTTCCCCGTCACCATTTTATCTCTGGTGTTGGGGCAACTTGTCAGAAGTGACATATACTGATAACAGAGGAATGAAGCACCAGAGAGAAATGACGCTCAGAGCTTTGGAGATTGACAAGTAAATGCTACAGATATATGTGCTTTGTTCAGATTTCAGGACTGAGGTTTACAATCACTGTAAGGTCATGCATGGGTAGTAACAGAAGCTGTGACTGGATTAGGAAGTGATGGAGGTAAGAGTAGAAAGGAGGAGGCAGGAGTACATCCAAAGAGGCAGCAGCAGGTGGAGGGAGAATGAAGGATGCAGGGAGTAGAGTGAAAGAAACACTGGTAGAGGAAGGCAGCAGAAGGTAGAAAGGGGAGGCTGGAGGGAAAAAAATGGGACTGGGAGGCAGAAGTACAGGTAGAGGAAGAAAGGAGTAGGATGGAAGAATGGAGGAAGAACTAGTGAGACAGGAAGTGAGCAGAAGTAGGATAGAAGGATGGAGGAAGAACTAGTGAGACAGGAAGTGAGCAGAAGTAGGATAGAAGGATGGAGGAAGAACTAGTGAGACAGGAAGGGAGCAGAAGTAGGATAGAAGGATGGAGGAAGAACTAGTGAGACAGGAAGTGAGCAGAAGTAGGATAGAAGGATGGAGGAAGAACTGGTGGGACAGGAAGGGAGCAGAGGTAGGATGGAGGAAGAACTACTGAGACAGGAAGGGAGCAGGAGTAGGATAGAAGGATGGAGGAATAACTAGTGAGACAGGAAGGGAGCAGAAATAGGATAGAAGGATGGAGGAATAACTAGTGAGACAGGAAGGGAGCAGAAATAGGATAGAAGGATGGAGGAAGAACTAGTGAGACAGGAAGGGAGCAGAAGTAGACGGATGGAGGAAGGACTGGTGGGACAGGAAGGGAGCAGAGGTAGGATAGAAGGATGGAGGAAGAACTAGTGAGACAGGAAGGGAGCAGAAGTAGAGAGAAAGAGGAAGGTCATTGTACGGAGAGAGAGGGAGGCATATTACTTATGTTCTATGTTTAGTGCATGCGCAGTGGAAGACAGAGCCTGCACATGCCCACTAACATTTTGCTGTTAATATGGGGACAGTTTCTGGCGCATACTCTGTAGCTTTTTGTACTTTTGTAAACACTGGAGATCCACTTTAGGCTTAACACCGTCTCTCCGCCCCAAAGTAGTATCTCTCTTAGGACCTCTATATCTCATTGCTGTCAAATGTCCTCATGCTTTTTGGCTTTCCCAGAACTAACGCAATGTGCTCCTGCTGAGGACCTGTCATAGAGAATAATTGTAGTCCCCCTAAAGTAAAGGCTGATGTAGCTCCGGACAGGCACAATGGCATAAAGAGGACAGTGAGGCACTACCCGCTGCCACTACCTCATACAGAATCAATACACACTCTTGCACTGGACGTTCATTTGCTGCTACTGAACTGGACTGAACCCGCGCTCCTTCACTGACTGCCACTTTGTCCACACACTTTTTACACTAAGGCCCATGCACACTGCTACTGCTAAACGGATGTTTAGGGGCAGTTGGACATTTTTTTCAGCTACCTCTGAACTCTCCTCTGTTATCTTATCAGCACATGTACACAGGGCCGTTTAGAGGCATTTGATGGGAAGCAAAAAAAATGCGTTCGGTATGGATGTTAAGAAGCATTTGAAATGCCAAATGCCTGTAACAGCTTGTAAACGTGCCCAAACGCGGTAACTCGCGACAAGGAGCGTTTCGTTTAAAGACATTTTCATTTTAAAAAACTGCTTCTGGATGCAAGCGCGGCTAAACGGACGTTTTTAAACTTTGGTTTCTAGCTGTCAAGTTGAGTCGTTCAGGGCAGGTTGAAAAACGTCCCGTGTACATGTAGCCTTACCGCAAGTGTACTGAAACGCACTTCATTGAACGAACACACTTTTGCTAGTTTTATGATAAAGTGAAAATATGTTTCTACTTAATGGTGGGAAGCGCTCAAGTGCAATTTAGTATACAGTGTTCAAATATTTAGGTGTATATTTATAAAAAAAAAAAAAAATGTAATTTTATTTTTGGGACATGTTGAGACATTCCTAAAGCTAATTAGACACCTTAGTGTTTTGGAAGAAAATTAAGTCAAGAATAGAATTTAGTTGCTAATGATGCTTGGTGATCTTTGTGGCGAGTATGGGAAATTTTTACATCCCCATTATAATGAATACCATTGTATGAGTAGGTTTATGGCGGCCCTATATAGACTAATTTTGTAAAGCATTGTACATGATTTGAGCTTTGCCTACAAGGAAGGACTTCTTCAGTGGACCACAATAAGCCTTTCAGACTGTCAGAAATGTGTATCACTCATGCAGATTTTGCAACCCAGGTGGACACCAACTATTCCCTTCTCTAAGGAGAAAAGAAAATTATTTGACAACCTGAGTTGCAGAGGGGGCTGCAACAGGCCTTTGATTTCCTTGTGTGTGGATGCCAATAGACCTTTACAGACATCGCCAGATGGATAAGTTTTGGTAGTCAGTTTTGTTTTGCCAAGATAAGGATGGCATGTGAATTTCTTTCATATGCTCCTCTACTTTCCTCTATGTTTGCTTAGGCAGTCAGACCATGTATATTTGTGGAAATTTTTCACCTGTCTAATTTTGCTTGCACATTTAATGACCATGATGGATGTCTTTTGGTGAACTTGACTCTTGCCTTAGGCATGGAATTATGTTTAGAAGATTAGACCACCTCGCAGAGTGGATAATCCCCTTTAAACTGATTGAGTTATAAGAATTGTGGCTAGTGTGGGATTTGGATGATGCATTTCTTTAGTAGTACCCTATACATCAGAGCTCGACAAACCCCGGTCGCCAGGTCGCCATGGCGACTAGAAATCGCGTCCTGGCGAGTGGCTTCCGATACTCCTCTCCCCTCTCTGTGTAACCGCATCTACAAGCAGTTCCCTGCCTAAGCTGACAGCTGTAAAGAAAAAAAAAAAACACAGCCGTCAACCGGGCAGTCTGCCAACTCGCTAACTATAAACACCACATACAATGTATCTTAGTGGAGGTCAAAGGAATTTACTCCCGGCCTCTAGATAAGGAAATGTAACCACTTAAAGACTAAACTCTTTTTAACATTTGTTTCTTACAAATAGAAAAAAACTATTTTCTGCTAGAAAATTACTTGGAACCCCCAAACATATATTATTTTTTAGCAGAGACCCTAGAGAACAAAATGGAAGCTGTTGCAATATTTTATGTCACTTGGTATTTGCGCAGCGGTCTTTCAAATGCAATCTTTTCTGGAAAAAATACACTTTAATGATTTAAGAAAAAAAAAAAAAAAAACACCGTAAATTTTGCCTAATTTTTTGTATAATGTGAAAGATGTCACACCGCGAGAATCGTGACCTTTATTCTAAGCATCAAAATTGTGATAAAGCCCTGTGTACCATCAACAATTACCACTCTTTATGTAGCTGAGCTGCAGTATTTCACGGTGACCGGAAACCCACCAGAGCAATGAATATTCACCGTGGGGGAAACACATGCAGGCAGGAAGTGGCTGCAAAGAGGCAACAGAAGATCAGCAATGTTTGAATACTTCTTTCATCTTTTTTTGTATTTTAATTTAAAGTGTCATTAAGAGTTTATTTAGATGTGCAGTAGAGACATGTTTTTGCCAAGCTCCATTAGGCAGCAGATGAGGGTGTTTTACATGTCAGTCACGATACATTCAGCATAATGTGGAGTTTCCCCCTATAACAGGTGTTTAGTGTCACTCTTTCTGGCCAGCCTATAACCCTGATGTAACGATGGTGGAGTTATTGACTGGCTGCTCTGCTGTGAGTAAGGTGGGGCGCAAATTACTCGCCTTATCCCGGGCGCTGACAACCCAACACTACGCTAAAAAAAACTGGCTCCTAACTTTTTTAGCTGACTCCTAGATTCAAAGCAAATTTGTCAAGCCCTGCTATACATGGTCTTATCCTAAAACCCACAATTTCAAAAAGGTCGGGACGCTGTGAAAAATCTATATAAAACAGAATGTAATGATTTACAAATCACATAAACCCATATTTTATTCACAATAGAAAACCTATCAAATGTTTAAACTGACAAAATGTGCAATTTTAAGTAAAAAAAAATGTTATTTTTAGTGGTGCACCGAATGGAAATTTTGGTACCGAAATGCCGAAAACTGAAACTGACAGGTTTTTTTTTAAATATTTATATTTTTATATACAATTGTCATATGCAGCCTACCTGTGCCTGGGCACTGATGGGCAGCACTGATTGGCAATGACAGGTGGCACTGATAGAGGAGATGAGGAGTTTCACATTGCTCAGATAGCGCTTTGTAAAAGCCCCTCTGTGTATGAAACTCTCATGTAATGTAACTGATTGCAGAGACCTGTCACAACTCGGCGATGATGCTGGAGGTGGGCGAGACTGAACCACTATCAAACACACACACACCCCGCCCCTATCCCATTGGCCAGCGTTTGATAGCGGTTTGGTCCTGCCCACGACATCGCCACAGAATTTTGACAGGTCTCTGCAATCAGTTACATCGCATGAGTTTCACACACAGAGCGGCTCTTACAAGCTGCGCTATCTGAGCAATGGGAAACTCATCTCCTGCATAACACACGGACACCCTGCGATGGGCGGCACCCCGGGGGCTGAGCCCGCCCCCTATCAGTATCGGTCGTTCTTTTTCTTTCGGACAATGCCAAAAAACAGTTTTTGGCCGATAATTTTCGGCGGCCGAAATTTTGGTGCATTACTAGTTATTTTGAAATTGATGGCAGCGACACGTCTCAAAAAAGTTGGGACAGGGCAACAAAAAGCTGTCAAAATGCTACTAGCAAGGAAGAGCTGGAAGAACGTTTTACAACTAATTAGGTTATTGGCAACATGTCATTAACATCATTGGATATAAAAAGAGCATCTTGGAGAGTCAGTGTGTCTCAGAAGTAAAGATGGGCAGAGGTTCACCAATCTGTAAAAAAACTGCATCTAGAAATTGTCGGACAATTTCAGAATAAAGTTCCCCAACATAAAATTGCTAAATATTTTAAATATATCATCTACAATACATAACCTCATCAAAAGAGTCCTAGAATCTGGAGAGATCTCCGTGTGCAAGGAACAAGGCTGAAACGCAGTATTGGATTCCTGTGAGCTTTCTGCCTTTTAGATGGCACTGCATTAAAAACAGGCATGATTCTGTGGTGGACATCCCTGCATGGGCTTAGGAATCCAGAAATCACTTGCTATGCCATCCAAAATTTCAAGGTAAGGCTCTATCATGCAAAGAAGCCATATCTTAACATGATCCAGAAACGTTGACGTCTTCTCTGGGCCAAACACTACTTAAAATTGTCTGTTGCAAAGTGGAAAACTGTTCTGTGGTCCGGCTAATCGAGATTTGACATTCTTTTTGGCAACCATGGGTACCAAATCCACCGGACTAAAGAGGAGAGGGACCTTTCTGTTTGCTATCAGCGCTCCGTTCAAAGGCCTATCTGATGGTATGGGGGTGCATTAGTGTGTATGGAAATGGGCAGTTTGCACATCTGGGCCATCAATGCTGAAAGCTATATCTCAGGTTTTAGAGCAGCTTATGCTCAGGCAAGAATGGGACAACATTCCTCCACTAAAACTCCATCAACCGGTCTCTGTTCCCAGCCGTTTACAGAGTGTTGTTCAAAAGGGGATGCTACACCGTGGTGAACACGACCCTATCCAACTTTTTTGGAATTGGGTTTGTATTTGCCAGCTTTTCCTTACTCTGTCCCAACCTTTGAGATATGTTTCTGCCATCAATTTCAAAATGACCTTATTTTTTTTCTTAATGGTACATGTTCTCAGCTTGAGTGCGGGAAAGAAATGGTGCGAGTTCAGCTGAACGCGTACCATTTCATTCCCGCATGTCAGTCCTGATTTCAGCGGTGATTTCACAGGCATCTGTGCAGGTTTCTGCACAGATGCCTATGGAAATCGCACCTGTAAATCACAAAAAGTAGTACAAGAACTTTTTTAAATTGGTGCGGCATCGCACCGATTAGGACGGTGCTATTGCCGCCGATTTTGGCATGCCAAATCATGTCAGTGTGAACCTGGGCTAAACATTTGACATTTTTACTATTTTTTATTCTAAATAAAATGTGTTTGAGATTTGCAAATCATTGCATTCTCTTCCTATGTAAATTTTACACAGCGTCCCAACTTATTTGGAATCGGGGTTGTAGCAGGCAGAGTTTTTCCGCTTTATGTCTATCTACCAAAAACAAAATATACTTAACCGCTGCTTGCCCGTAGTATGTTATGTGACGTCCTGGATTTGAAGTGGAGATGTCTGGATGATGCCTGCAGCTACAAGCATCATCCAAATATCTTCCTTTTTAGCCGGCAATTCCCTCTAATGTAAGAGCAATCCTAGTGTAGTGGCTGATTATCCCCCCCCCCCCCATTGGTGCCTCTCTGAGCTCTCAACGTGGTCGACTGGTTACCACAGAGCAGGCCTAAGACCAGTTATTCCCCAGCCATCTCTATGATCTTGAAAGGCCAGAGGCGATGTCCTGTTGTCACTTCCATCTCTGGCAGTTGTAAACACTGCCATTTTTTCCTGGAAAGCAGAGATTGTGTGTTTTTCTTTTATCTCATGCTTTCCTGATCTCACACCCAGAAGCAAATGCTTACATAGGTCCTGCTCGCATATGTAAATGGTGTTCGCACCACACGAGGTATCGCCGCCAATGTTTTAGCGAGCGCAATAATTCTAGTGCTAAACCTCCTCTGTAACTCTAAACTGGTAACCTGTAAAACGTTTTAAACCGTCGTCTATGGAGATTTTTAAGTACCATAGTTTGGCGCCATTCCAGGAGCGTGCACAGTTTTAAAGCGCGACATGTTAGGTATCTGTTTACTCTGCACAAATAGCGTGTGACATGACATAAATTGCAACCACCACAATTTTATTCTTTAGGGTCTCTGCTAAAAAAGCATAGGGGGTTCTGAGTAATTTTCTAGCAAAAAAAAAAAAAAAATGATTTTCTACATGGAGAGCATTGGCCTGGGTGGGAACTGGTTGAATAAAAATTATATATTTTTTGTTTCATATATGGTTGGTGGTTGAACACCATTATTTTTATTAATAAGCGTGAAGAAGTATACATGCAGTCATTGCAACACAGGTTGCTTCAGTGGTGCTGAGATTATTAAACAGAATGTGATGATGCACACAATATGTCACATGATCCTATTCCACCAAGAGTACCAGCCTTGCCTATTCTATATTTACCAGCAAAAGTGTGCCTGTTAGACCATCATACACAATGTTCCTAATGGTGTCCTGCAAATGAAAATAGTATGATCTTCCAATGTACATAGCAATATTTCCTTTTTAGGCGGGTGTGCAATATTTTATGATGCGTCGTTTTCACAGATGTAAATATAACCCCCTCCTGCCTGCATACTTTAGCAAGTAACTTTAATACATCTGAGGCATGGGACAATGAAAAGGTAAACCTGTCGTCACGGATACCCAGGTACCAATAAAGTACGTCACTGGAGGTGGATTTCTAGAAAGATCCTTCACCCCAGTGTCGTACAGAAGGCATGGTATCGAAGGAGAACACAGCCTTTTGAAAAATGGTACAATCTTAGGAATGTTCCTTTCCTTGGCTTTGCAATGGAGTGGTTAAAGCAGTGAACCAGGAGGCATAGAAGTGAAATTGTGCAGCATGGCGCCCTCTCCTGGCTATTCCCTTTTAGCAGGGCCCTGCTGTGTATAAATTTTTTTTTTTTTTTTTTTTTTTTAATCGGCATCTCTAATATTCATGCTGATGCATTTTGATGCTACTGTGCGTTCATTTTTTTTTCCTGCCTCCTTTTTTTTTCTCTTTTTTTTGTGTTGGTGGTTATATTGGTTTCCAGCTTCTGAATTTGTTCACAGGCACAGAGCGGAATCCCCCACTCCCTCCTTTCTTCCATCCCCCTCCTTCTAGTTTCATCAGGAGGAAGAAAAAAAATATAATAACATTCAGCATACACAATGTATAGTTGCTGTGTAGGGTTGCTGCTCCTGAATGGGAGATGCCCGATCCTCGCTCTGCCTGGCTTTTGAAGGCTGTTTCGAGGTGGGGGGAGGTTAAGTTTTGAAGTGAGGGGGGGTTGCCTTTAGAGAAAAAAAAAAAAATCCTCGGAGATTAAGAATGTCTTCAGCGAAGAGGCCAAGAGGAAGGGTAAGTGAGAGGCTGAATGAGTGTGAGAGAGGAGGGGGGTGGCTGATGAGGCTGTATAACCTCCCTTGTAACTGGCCTTGCTCCATCGCCATCTTAAGCCAGCGCTGTCTGCTGTAGTTCTCAGTCTGTGGCTGCAGGCCCCTTTAACCGCAGCATCCAAGCCAGAGCAGCACGCTCTTTTTTTTATCCTTGCCGCAAGACCCAGTGGCGCCTGCAGCCTCAGGGACTCAGGATGCATATGGATATTCCTGCTGCCCATCCATGGGAGCTCAGAGCTAGGTGAGAGGGTCCGAAGAGTGTTTTTCTGCATCTTGCCCCCTCCCTGCTCTGCCCTCATCTGCTCAAGAGCATGGAGTGATTTTTATTTAGCAAGAGTCTGCCTTCCACATATTCATGTTTTGCCAAGAAGAAGGGCTGCATGTGTGCGTCTGTGCGATTTTTCTTTAACATTTCCGGGCGGCAGGACAAGTTTCAGCAAAGAAAAGGCTTCATTGCGGATGTGGCTGTGTGTCTCTGGCAGTTAATCACTGTTTTGTACATTAAGCTACGTAGATTACGTGTTCACCATTAGGAATGAATAGATGCACAGGATTGCTGTACTGCAATAGAACAGAATATTATTGCTGGAATAAGCAGGAATCTGGTGCCAGGGAGTGCAGTATGTAACCTGTTTATCAGCATGTGTGGGTGTGTATGGCTCTATATGGATCCCATTCTCAATAGCTCTTTGTATGTAAACTGTATTATTGATCATATGCAGAACTTGTGCAGGGAATTATTCTTTTTGTTGTGTATTACAGCAGGCTTTTGTATTGGAAATAAAGTCTGATCTGTAACGATAGTTCTGTTTACAATGCGATCATGTCTTACATGGCGTGTGTAGTTACTGCCTGTATGTGATTTTGTTGTATGTGATGTGTGTGATTACTGCTTGTATGCGACTGTGTCATATACAATGTGTGTAGTTACTTTAATATAAAGCAAGCTCTCCTTTGTTGTTTTCTGCGCTCATTGTTTTAATATCTAGGGATGGTAAATGAGAACTGGTGCAGAAAGACAACAGAGGTTTTGTTGTCAGTGGCAATCAGTCAGAGTTCCCATTTCATTATTTTAATGCCGGTTCAAGAATGGAAGTGAAAATCTGATTGCTGAGGGTAAAAACCCTAGTTTCTCAGTACATTAATAATCTAGAGGTATGGGTGTCTGGTGATGCAAGAAATATGTTTATATTAGAGTCATCTGATTAACGTGGACATTAAGCTGCCATGGCAACCCTATGATGTCAAAAATAATCTTTCCAGTGGTGATTTATAGTCTATATTGGTTGTAGCAGAGTGCTTGGGTTACATTTGCGTAGTAGCTGTCGGCTACTTTGTAACTTTATTTAGCCATCACACTTAAGATAAATGTAATGCAGTGGTATCTAAAATAACTGAAATATTTATACTTCCCTAAATTTGTCTTGCACATGCTGCATCTCTGGCAGGGGAAATCTATATAAATAGAGCTTCTCTTTCATCACTCTAAATGTGGGGTACCCAGCCGTGCACAGAGACCAATTTCTCTGCAGATTGAGGTCTACTAGTATTATGTATGGTATGGGGGATACAGGCTCCAAATTACTGCTAAGGGAAGTCCATTTATATACCCATGCACTGTATATAGCCCTTAATGATCAAAAGGTTTAAATGCTAAAATGTCGTCTTTGATAAATTTGCAAACCTATTACTTTGTAGAATTGGGGTTTCCTTTATTTGTAATTCTTGAAGCAAAACTGCAGCCAAACAAAGTAAAAGGGTTGCCTTCAAAAATGGTTCTGTTCAGACACTCTAGTGGTTTACATATCCAGTCATATTGCATAACCAGTAGGGTGTCCTCAATCTACCCTGTTGTGGTTTGCAGCTTTCTATGTCATGCTTCTGAGGTTCCCTTCCTATCCTGTTCCTTGTCAATACTGTCAAAGTACCCTCCCTCCAGCTCCCAGGGCCTGAAAACATAAGCAATGGGCAACACAACAGAGCTTGAGTGGTTGGCATTCCTTCATTTTCCACTCTGATTTCTCCTTTTCAGATTATTAAGGGCAGATTATCTAAAGGTTTTAGGTGCTTATACTTGCAGTATTTTAATATACATCTAATAAATATATAACTGGAATAAAGGGTGTTTTTTTTATACTTGCTTGAAGTTTTTCCTTCATCCAATAACATGCAAATGCTTTAGGGCTCAAAACCACAAAACAAACAGCAAACAAAAACAACAAAAAATGCTTTAGGGCTCATTCACACCCATCAGTGGTAATTTGGACAGATCAGCATAGGCTCAATGATAGGGCATATAGAAAACCATTGTGTACTTGGTGCCCTTTTCACAACCTGGCGCTATAGTAAAGTACGATGCGTTGTGCTGCATAAAAATGGAGATGTGCATTTTACACACTGGAACTCACTGCACCACGTCATACAAGTAAGCTTTGATAGTAACCAATTTAGCTTCCAGGTTTTATTATCTAGAGCTACACCAGATTTTGTAAATCTCCCCCACTGTGTTCTTGATGTCACCATTAACTATACTATGGTATCAGCTATGTACAAAAACTTTGCTGCTTTGCCTCTTCTCTGTCTCAGAACTTCAGCAGTAGGCCCTTCCAATATCAGCCTTGTATAGCGGGTAAAATAAATATTGAACACGTCACTATTTTTCTAGGTAAATAGATTTCTGAAGATGCTATTGATATTATATTTTTACCATGTTGGTAACAACCCATGCAATCCATTCATACAAAGAAATCAAAACAAAAAAGTTCAGAAATTAAGTTGTGTAATAAAATGGAATGACACAGGGAAACGTATTGAACACGTGAAGAAAGAGAGGTCCGAAAAGACACAGAAAATCAAGACACCAGCTGAAATCTATCAGTAATTAGAAATCTTGCCCCTTGTCAGTGCAAATTAATATCAGCTGGTTCAGTCTCAACTGATGGCCTGTAAAAAGGTGTCTCATTACCAAGGTGTCACACAAGAAACATCTCATCATGGATAAAAGCAAAGAGAGCTCTCAAGACCGTCACAACCTTATTGTTGCAAAACAAACTGAAGCATTCAGCAGTTTAGAAATACTCCTGTAACTAATGCAGTGAGCACTGTTGGGGTCAAATACCGCCAAAAGAAAGCTCTATTTGTGGTAAAAAAAAAAAAAGGACATCAATTCTATTTGGGTACAGCGTCGCACGACCGCACAATTGTCCGTTAAAACAATGAAGTACCTTATTGCAAAAAATGTAAAACCTTCCAGGGCTGAAGTGGTTAAATTTTGCTGCACAACATTTAGACAAGCCTGTGAAATTCTGGGAAAATGTAGTCTGGTCATATGAGACAAAAAATGTAACTCTTTGGATGCAATAATACCCACCTCCCACCCGGCCACTGTACATATACGGCCAGGTGGGAGCTTCCCCGTTCTGACAGGACGTGTATTTACATCCTGCAGAACGGGAGCTCGCAGCGCGGCCACGCGGCGCGCTGTGGCTGGATCCTGTGATCATTATGATCACAGGATCCAGCTGAGCAGAGATCGGGATATGGGCGCATTGATTGGCCCTCCTGATCATGTGACGGCTGTGTCCAATCACAGCCGTCACATTGTAAACAGAGACAAACGTCTCTGTGACGGTTCTCCCCCGGCCGAGCTCAGTGAGAGCTCAGTGCGGGGGGGAATCTGCAGCTATGTGACAGCTCTCTGCATGAAGATGATTTCATGCAGAAAGCTCTCACGGATCGCCCCCCACACAGTGCACCAAGCACCACTGATACCCCTGTCCCCATACACATCAGTGTCCCCATAAAACAGCCCCCAAAACATCTGTATGTCCCCATCACATCTGTCACCATACACAAAACATCTGTCACAGTCCCGGCGCACCGGCGCGACGCTCGAGGGCAAGACGTCCTACATTTATGTGCAGGACAGTCTTGCCCCTTCGAGG
>BLSH010151615.1:219070-249311 GCA_018402905.1 Glandirana rugosa | reverse complement strand
AAAACATCTGTCTGTCCCCGTCACATCTGTCACCATACACAAAACATCTGTCTGTCCCCGTCACATCTGTCACAGTCCCCAAAACATCTGTCTGTCCGCCAACACCAAATAAACACCGATTTGGGTTATTTTTACCAAAGAAATGTAGCAGTATCATTTTTGGTCAAAATTTATGAAGAGAAATTACTTATTTGCAAAATTTTATAACAGAAACGAAGAAAATGCATTCTTTTTGAAAATGTTCAGTCTTTTTTTAATTTATAGCGCAAAAAAACCCAGGGGTGATTAAATACCACCAAAAGAAAGCTCTATTTGTGTTAAAAAAATGATAAAAATTTAATTTGGGTACAGTGTCGCATGACCACGCAATTGTCATTCAAACTGCAACAGCGCTGAAAGCTGAAAATTGGTCCGGGAAGGAAGGGGGTTTAAGTGCCCAGTATTGAAGTGGATACACACCATGCTTGGAGGTCAAATGGCACTGCACATCACCCTAAAAACACCTCCATACCCAGTGAAGTGTGGAGGTGGGAACATCATGGGGTGGGGCTGTTTTTCAGCATATGGTATTGGCAAACCTCATTGAAGGAAGCGTGAATGGGAAAAAAATATACCAGAACACTCTTGATAAAAATCTGCTGCTATCTAATCGTGATAATTAAGATGAAACGAGGGTGGGGGTTTCAGCAATACAATGATCCCAAACACAAAGCCAAGGAAACTCTCAATTGGTTTCAAAGAAAGAAAATAAAGCTGCTAGAATGGCCCAGCCAATCACCTGACTTGAATCCAATAGAAAAAATCTATGGAAAGAACTAAAGATCAGAGTTCATAGAAGAGGCCCATGGAACCCTAAAGATTTGAAGACTGTGTGGAAGAATGGGCCAAAATCACACCTGAGCAATGCATGCAACCAGATTCTCCATACAGGAGGTGTCTTGGAAGCAGGCATTACCAACAAAGGGTTTTGTACGAAGTATTAAATATATTTCCCTTGGTGTGTTCAATACTTTTTCCCTGTGTTATTCCATATATTCACACATAATTTAATTTCTGAACTTTTATGTTTTGGTTTCTTTGTATGTATGGATTGCATGGGTTGTTAGCGTCATGTGGTGAAAATTTCATGTCAATAGCACCTTTAGAAATATATTTACCTAGAAAAATGTTGACGCGTTAAATACTTATTTTACCCGCTGTATATCATAGTCCTAGTTACAGTATCTCACAAAAGTGAGTACACCCCTCACATTTTTGTAAATATTTTATTCCATCTTTTCATGTGACAACACTGAAGAAATGACACTTTGCTACAATGTAAAGTAGTGAGTGTACAGCTTGTATAACAGTGTAAATTTGCTGTATCCTCAAAATAACTCAACACACAGCCATTAATGTCTAAACCGCTCGCAACAAAAGCGAGTACACCTAAGTGAAAATGCCAATATTGGGCCCAAAGTGTCATTATTTTGTGTGGCCACCATTATGTTCCCGCACTGCCTTTAAGTGGATGTAAACCTGATTCATGAAATTTTGAGCGTGCGAGGAGGTTGCTATAAATAGATTAGCAGGGCTAGGTACATTGCTTTATGCCTTTGCATATGAGGAGTGGGGGTGTGTGCCTTTCCTCCAATCAGCTGTCTTGGCTGTATGCCAATGATCCACTCCCAGAGGTAACCAGAAAGAGAAAAATGATAACATGATCTCCACTTTCTAAAGGATATTTACAGAGGAAGACAACAGATATATATATATAATACTATATATTAAGACTTGTTTCATCCCTGTGTATCATCTGAGGCTGTTCTCTTCACTGGGTATAGAGTGTTTACATCCACTTTAAACCCCTTGGGCATGGAGTTCACCAGAGCTTCCCAGGTGGCCACTGGAATACTCTTTCACTTCTCATGATGACATTACAAAGCTGGTGGATGTTGGAGACCTTGCGCTCCGCCACCTTCCTTTTTGAGGATGCCCCACAGATGCTCAATAGGGTTTAGGTCTGGAGACATGCTTGGTCAGTCCATCACCTTTACCCTCCGCTTCTTTAGCAAGGCAGCGGTCATCTTGGAGGGTTGTTTGGGGACATTATCCTGTTGGAATACTGCCCTGCAGCCCAGTCTCTGAAGGGAGGGGATCATGCTCTGCTTCAGTATGTCACAGTACATGTTGCCATTCATGGTTTCATCAATGAGCTGTAGTTCCCAGGTGCCGGCAGCACTCATGCAGCACCAGACTGACACTCCCACCACCATGCTTGACTGCAGGCAAGACACACTTGTCTTTGTACTCCTCACCTGGTTGCCGCCACACACGCTTGACACCATCTGAACCAAATAAGTTTATATTGGTCTCATCAGACCACAGCATATGGTTCCAGCAATCCAGGTCCTTAATCCACTGGTCTTCAGCAAACTGTTTGCGGGCTTTCTTGTGCATCACCTTTTAGAAGAGGCTTCCTTTTGGGACGACAGCCATGCAGACCAATTTGATGCAGTGTGCGTTGTATGGTTTGTGCACTGACAGTCTGACACCCTCCCCCACCCCTTCAACCTCTGTAGCAATGCTGCCAGCACTCATATGTCTATTTCCCAAAGACCGCCTCTGGATATGACGCTGAGCATGTGCACTCAACTTCTTTGGTCGACAATGGTAAGGCCTGTTCTGAGTGGAACTTGTCCTGTTAAACCACTGTATGGTTTTGGCCACCGTGCTGCAGCTCAGTTTCAGGGTCTTGGCAATCTTCTTATAGCCTAGGCCATCTTTATGTAGAGCAACAATTCTTTTTTTCAGATCCTCAGAGTTCTCAGAATCCGAATAATAAAATCCCATTAATGCTCAAACAAAATACCATCTCAAAATAATAATACATCCCGATTAATGTATGGAACTAATGAGAATAAATACGTGTGTGTATAACTCGAGCCATACACTTCAGTATGATTGCCAAGCATCTGAAGAGAACGCTGCAAGTAAATGTAGAGTATGAAAAGCACATTTACTGACACTGAACAGGCTCTCTGAGCTTCTGAAAAGCTTGGCTCATTCTAAAGAACTTACTGCAGCACTCTGCACCCCTGCTATGTTTACTGCAGTTGCATTTTAATTCATTGCTTTTACTGTGCGATTTTAAGCACTATACAGGGGGTATTCTATTTATGAAAGCTATTTATATGCTGCAGGGTTACATGGATTGTTGTACTAGTAGTACATGTTTAGTATTGCATGATCCGTATTCTAAGGAATTACAATAGATCTACAAAAAGTAGATCTGCATATGCAGAAAGTTTGGAGTTTAATTCTCATTAATGGCTAATGTACAGTGGTGAAAATAATCATTTGATCCCCTGTATAATTTTTAAGTTTTGTCCATTTACAAAGAAATGAAGAGTCCTATAATTATCATAAGTGTATTTTAAATGATAGAGACAGAATATCAACTAAAAAGCCAGAAAAAACACACAATGCAAATGTTATAAATTGAGTTGCAGTAAAGTGAGTAAAATAAGTATTTGATCCCCTACCAGACAATAATTCTGGCTCCCACAGTATGAGCTCATGTGGTACACAGATTAGTCCTGTCAATTTAAGAAGGTGCTTCTAACGACAATTAGTTGTGTATAAGATACCTGTCCACAGAATCTTTCTTCATTCAAACCTCATCATCATGGGCAAGACCAAAGAGCTGTCAAAGGATGTCGGGGACAAGATTGTAGACCTGCACAAGGCTGGAATTGGCTACAAGACCATGAGCAAGAAGCTTTGTGAGAAGGAGATTATTTGCAAATGAAAGAAATACAAAATAACCATCAATTGCCCTCGGTCTGGAGCTCCATGCAAGATTTCGCCTCATGGGGTAAGGATGATCATGAAAAAAGTAAGGAATCAACCCAGAACGACATAGGAGGAGCTTGTGAATGATCTCAAGGCAGTTGGCACCACAGTCATCAACAAACCATTGGTGGATTGAAATCCTGCAGCGCCCTCAAGATACCCCACCTCAAAGAAGGCACATGTACAGGCCCGTCTGAAGTTTGCCACATCTAAATTATTTATAGACGAGTGTGGTCAGATGAGACCAAAATTAAGCTCTTTGGCATTAACTCGACTCGCAGTGTTTGGAGGAAGAAAAATGCTAACGATGACCCTAAGAACCCCATCCCCACAGTCCAGCACAGAGGTGTAAACAGCATGCTTTGGGACTGTTTCTCTGCTAAAGGTACAGGCCAACTTGGCCGCATTGAGGGGCCAATGTATTGTAAAATCTTGGATGAGAACCTTCTTCCCTCAGCCAGAACACTGAAGATGGGTCATGGATGGGTCTTCCAGCATGACAATGACCCAAAACATACCGCAAAGGCAACAAATGAGTGGCTCAAGAAGAAGCACATTAAAGATTTATAAAAGATCTGTAAACAAGAGTGGACCAAAATCCCACCTGAGATGTGTGCAAATCTGGTAACCAACTACAAGTAATGTCTTAACTCTGTGCTTGCCAACACAGGTTTCTTCATGAAGTTGCAAAGTTTTGCTTGGAGATCAAATACTTTTTACTCACTGAACTGCAACTCCATTTATAACATTTGCATTGTGTGTTTTTTCTGGATTTTTAGTTGATATCCTGTGTCTATCATTTAAAATACACCTATGATAATTATAGACCCTTCATTTCTTTGAAAGTGGGCAAACTTAGAGGATCAAATAATTTTCCCCACGGTAAGTTATTAAAGCTGTAGTAAACCCTCAAAAAAAAAAAAAAAAAACCTTGCAAGACAATAGCATAATGTGACTATGCAATAAAGATCATACCTGGAGTTCAGCTTAAATTGGGACATGCTCGCTTTACAGCTACAGCAACCATGAAGCTTAAAACAAAAATACCAGTGATAAAAGCAGACATGTATACTTAACCACACTAATCCATATATAAAACCTAGATGTCATCCTAATGTCACAATCTCTGACTCAGCCAATCAGAGGAAGTGTTGTAATCATTCATAGAATACTAAGCTCCTTGTGAACTGAGCAGCACTCTTCCTGACTCGATTTTCCATTCCATGAGTGACGTGAAGTTCCTGTTCCGCTGTAGGAGCACAGTGCTGTATACTGCATGTACCTGAGGCTACATATAGTTTATACAGTGCACACAGCCGCTGCCTCTGTTAGTGAATTAAATCGTTTAGACCAGGTTGGTCCCATTGAACTATTTTAAACTTAACTTAAACATGGAGATCGGTTTTAAAAATGGACCCAATGGGCCTGAAAGCTTACATTTTAAAGGCTAAGCTCACCTTTGTAAAGTGTTGATTAATTTTGTCATACCATTTGGGCCCCCTGGAAGTCTGGTCAGAAAATTCCCAGTTAGCAATTCCCACGCCCTGCCTTGTTGCCAGGCAAAAAAAAAGTTGGCCTTTACCAATGGTTTTCATGTACATGCAAATCCCTTAGCCATTGGGCAGCTGAGAAAGTGAACAGTCACTGCATTAGTTAGAGCTACTACAGTGATAGCCACGATCTTCCAGATCTTGTGCTGAGCGATTTTCTCTCTGCATATGGGGTTGCTTGCTGAGCACTGCCACCATTCAATACAGAGTGATCTCTGAGTGGACAAGGTGGAGACCTTGATATCAACCCCACTTCTCTCCACCTCATCCAATTCGAGAACACCTTGTATTCATTTAAAAAAACACAAGACATTCTTAAATGGTGGTAGTGCCGAGCAAGTGACCCACTTGGGTCAGTGTGCAAAGGGGAAGCCAAAGAGCCAGGAAGATCATGACTATCACTGTAGCACCAACTACTACAATGATTCTCAGCTTCCCCAGCAGGCCCTCAGAGATGATATATGCATACCTACAGTGCCTTGAAAAAGTATTCATACCCCTTGAAATTTTTCAAATTTTGCCATGTTACAACCAAAATTGTAAATGTAATTAATTAGGATTTTATGTGATAGACCAGGGGTCTCCAAACTTTTCAAACAAAAGGCTAGTTTATTTTCCTTCAAACTTTAGGAGGGCCTGATTGTGGCCAGCAAGGGCAGAAAATGTCCTAGGCCCGGCATCGGTGCGAATAAATATAGTCTCAGGGTTGGTGGTTAGTAGGAGGAATAGTATCCCATCATTGGTATCAGAGGAAGAAATGGTGCCTCCTTGTTGGTGTCAGTGGAAGGAATAGTGCTTCATATCAGTGAGAGGAATAGTGCCCTGAGGGCCGGATAAAGGCTGGCAAAGGGCCACAGTTGTGAAGTGGAAGGAAATGATAAATGGTTTTCAATTTTTTTTTTACAAATATCTGAAAAGTGTGGCGATGCATTTGTATTCAGCCCCCCTGAGTCAATGCTTTGTAGTACCACCTTTCGCTGCAATTACAGCTGCAAGTCTTTTTGGGTATGTCTCTGCTGGCTTTGTACATCTAGAGAAGGGATATGCAATTAGCGGACCTCCAGCTGTTACAAAACTACAAGTCCCATCATGCCTCTGCCTCTGGGTGTCATGCTCGTGGCTGTCAGTCTTGCTATGCCTCATGGGACTTGTAGTTCTGCAACAGCTGGAGGTCCGCTAATTGCATATCCCTTATCTAGAGAGTGACATTTTTGCCCATTCTTTGCAAAATGGATCAAGGTCTGTCAGATTTGATGGAGAGGTCTGTGAAGAGCAATTTTCAAGTCTTGCCACAGATTCTCAATTAAATGTAGGTCTGGACTTTGACTGGGCCATGCGAACATATGAATATGCTTTGATCTAAACCAGTGGTTCTCAACTCCTGTCCTCGGGACCCACTAACAGGCCAGGTTTGCAGGATAACTGAAATACATCACAGGTGATATCATTTGCTGCTCAGTGATTGCAGTATTCTAGTCTGCATCTCCCAAAGGTAATACTTAAAATCTGGCCTGTTGGTGGATCCTGAGGACAGGAGTTGAGAACCACTGATCTAAACTTTTCCATTGTAGCTCTGGCTGTATATGTAGGGTCGTTGTCCTGCTGGAAGGTGAACCTCCGGCCCAGTCTCAAATCTTTTGCAGACTCGAACAGGTTTTCTTCTAAGATTGCCCTGTATTTGGCTCCACCCATCTTCCCATCAACTCTGACAGCTTCCCTGCCCCTGCTGAAGAAAAGTATCCCAACAACATGATGCTGCCACCACCATGTTCCACGGTGGGGATGGTGTGTTGAGGGTGATGTGTAGTGTTAGTTTTCCACCACACATAGCTTTTTATCTTTAGCCCACGTTCACATCGGGTTGTTTTGACATGCGATTTGTACTACTTTTGCCAACTTTGGGTGAGATTTGAATAGACCTCTGTGCAGGAACCCGCACAGATATCTGTCAAATTGCCCCAAAGTCAGACTGCATTGCCGGTTTGAAATGGTGCGAGTTCAGCTGAGCTTGTACGATTTAAAACCTGCCCTCAATGTGAACCTGAGCTGAGGTCAAAAAGTTCAATTTTGGTCTCATCTGACCAGAGCACCCACATGTTTGCTGTGTCCCCCACATGGCTTATTGAAAACTGCAAATGGGACTTCTTATTTCTTTCTTTCAACAATGGCTTTCTTGCCACTAAAGGCCAGATTTGTGGAGTGCACGTCTAATAGTTGTCTTGTGGACAGATTCTCCCACCTGAGCTGTGGATCTCTGCAGCTCCTGCAGTTACCATGGGCCTCTTGGCTGCTTCTCTGATTTCTGCTCTCCTTGCCCCGCCTGTCAGTTTAGGTGGACCGCCATGTCTTGGTAAGTTTGCAATTGTGCCATACTCCTATTTTCGGATGATGGATTGAACAGTGTTCTGTGAGATGTTCAAAACTTGGGGTATTTTTTTTATAACCTAACCTTGCTTTAAACTTCTCCACAACTTTATCCCTGACCTGCCTAGTGTGTTCCTTGGCCTTCATGATGCTGTTTGTTCACTAAGATTCTCTAACAAACCTCTGAGGGCTTCATAGAACTGCTGTATTTATACTGAGCTTAAACTACACAGGTGAACTTTATTTACTAATGAGGTGATTTCTGAAGGCAATTGGTTCCTCTAGATTTTAGTTAGGGCTATCAGAGTAAAGGGCGCTGAATACAAATGCACGCCACACTTTCCAGATATTTATTTGTAAAAAATGTGGAAAACCATTTATCATTTTCCTTCCACTTCACAATTATGAGCCACTTTGTGTTGGTCTATCACAGTGATGGCAAACCTTGGCACCCCAGATGTTTTGGAACTACATTTCCCATGATGCTTATGCACTCTGCATTGTAGTTGAGCATCATGGAAAATGTAGTTCCAAAACATCTGGGTGCCAAAGTTCACCATCCCTGGTCTATCACATAAGTCACAATAAAAGACTTTTGCATTTTTTGGTTGTAACATGACAAAATGTGGAAACTTTTCAAGGGGTATGAATAATTTTTCAAGGCACTGTATATTGGGCCAATGTGAATATGCAATAAAGATTATACCTGGAGTTCAGCTTTAAAGTTGAATTCTTGAATATATCTTGTCAATCTTAAAAATGTCCCCTCCCCCTCCTAACAGCTATGCAGACTAACCTGTGTAAGAAAGATCTGTAAACGTGTATCTATTTTCTGGCCCCTCCGGTCCAGCCATGTTCTCTACTATGCCAGACAGCGGCTGCAGGAGAGAGGAGAGAGCACTTGACAACGGCTGGCAATTTTGGGGAGCAGTGACTCCCATCTGTAGGGCTACTATGGCCCATCCGTTGTTGCCACTCCCTCCTCTCCCCTGCAGCCGCCACTGCCTGACACAGGGGAGCTGGTCATGTGACCAGTGTGCCCTGAAAACAGGTAAATATACAGAGCTTTCTTACACAGGTTTGTGACCATAGTTGTTAGAAGGGGGGAAGGGAACATTTTTAAGATTTGCTGGGTATATCCCAGAAATCAGCTTTAATTCAGATGTTTGCTTTACATCTACAGCAACTGTGAGACATAACACAAAAACAGCAGTAATCAATACATGTGTATACCTGACAAACCCTAATCCACATATTATAGAAAAGATATGTACATAGCAGCCCACTGAGTTAAAGTGGAGAATGAATGGTTTTAATAGGTTTGATTCCTTCTACAAGGTAGCAGAATTGCCGTGGAAAGGAGAGAATGATTTACTTCCCCTTTCAGAAGGTAAATAAAATGGTGGATTAATGGTTTTAATAGTCACAGCCTTGCCATGCCCCTGTATTTGTTTCCTCCCTCCCTTTGCAAGGTAGCACGATAGATGGGGATGCAGAGGAAGGCTTCCTTCCCGACTGAAGAGATTGTCCAAGAGAAGGAGAGTGACAATAAAATGTAACTGTATGGGTAGAATTCTTCGAAGGAAGACGAAAACCCTCAGAGACGGCTTTAAATATGTCTGTGTTTAAACGCACAATTACAGAACCTTTAGGAGCCTAATTAAAAATGGCTGAGGTGTTAACTCCCCTGCTGCCTGACTGTAAGGATTGCTGACTTACCGATTCTAGTTAACAGTCCGGCATTAACATTTTAATGCCTTCAAGGACCAGCACTGTTCTGTGGGTGGATTTCTGCCTCCTATTACCCCTCATCTACCCATAAAAGGGAAATTTGATTGTAACATGGTTATATCTTTGAATCGTAAAGGAAGCGTGGAGCACAATCTGAAACAGAGCAGTTAGAATGCTGGCTATGAATTAGACCTCATTGCTTATTTTCCCTACTGTACCCAATCAATTTATCCCATTAAAGCTGAACTCCAGGGAAAGGAAAAAAACTCTTGCAGTGGGGCTGCAAGGGTTAAATGGCTCATTTAGGTCTAGGGGGCCAATAAAAGCAATTTTACTTATCGATCTTCTGCTCCTTCCAGGCTTTAATAGCGGTCCCTGAAGCCTCTTCTCCCCTATGCTCTGGCAGTTGTAAGTCATTTTGCCTTCAAGTCCAATGCAGAGCCTAAAGCCTTGCAGTGGAAATGAAGATCCTAGGGGGAGTGTGTTGCTCCAGCATAGGAAAGTAGGGTGAAGAGGAAGGTCCGGTAAGAAAAATAGCTTTTTTGCGGCCCCCTAGACCTAAGCGTGCATTTAACCATAGCAGTGTGGGGATCAACCCTTTTACAGGGGAGCATTTTTCCTTTCTCCAGAGACTGATTTCAGGGCAGAGTACAAAATTATACAGAAAGGCCCTTGATTGTTGTGGCAGTTCTGTAAGGTACTTTTAGTAATGAGGACCATTGTCCTGTGTTAAATCTGTAAAGTAAACATGCTTGCTTTGGCCATAGTCTGGTCCTGGTCACAGATGTGTTGCTGGTACTTACTGTATGACAGCGTAGGTCTCTTTCAAACACTGGTCTTGTCTGCAAGTAAATTGGGTAATCACAGCTCAGCTGTTAGGTGTGCTTCTTTGAATATTTATATGTAGTCGTAAGGCAGTGGTTAATGGACAACATGACCAAACCGTGCTCATAAATGACAATTAGATCACATGTGTCAAAAGATAATACATGGAAGATCAAATTCATAAAGTCCATAAAGTGCTATGTGCTCGGGAAAGTTAAGGTGAAATATAGAGTGCACGCTGCCCCTGGATCATGCATATGTTTATAAACCATTCCAGGGAGCAAATCCCTCCACCAGACACCTGTGTCGCCACGCACTTACCAGAACAGTATGACCCCCATCACAGAGGTCAAAAACGCATCATCAGAGACATCCGAACGATATCCACGCTTTCTCTCAACTGCACGTCCAGTCACTGTCTCAAGGGATGTGAGTGTAAAGTTATGGGTGCAAAAAGAGAAGAGGGTGCTCAGATCTTGAAATACGTATAGACCTTAATTAAGAATGCATAACATCCATAAACGTACAGTCCATAACGGTATCCAACAATTAAAAGCAAAAAAAAAAAAAAAAACAGCAAAACCAGCTCGTAGGCCTGGAATAGGGAAGCAGGGGAGAGAAAACGTGGATATTTGAATGTCTCTCAGTTATCACTGGGAACAGGAGATCAGTGTCATGTCCCCTGACAGAACAGGGATCTGCCTTGTTTGCATTGGCAGATCCCCGTTCTGCCTCTGTAGAAGGCGATCGCGGGTCGCCTGTGGACATCAAGTCCGGCCAACCTGCGGGCATGCTCACACAGTGGGTGCGAGTGCGCGTTGCCGCTGGCACACTCCCGCCCGCAACTGCGCCTGCCCGAGCCAGCGTACCATGACGGCGGTTTGTGCAGGAGAGCCAACCTGCCGCTGTAAAACTACGGCGGCTGGTCCGCAAGCGGTTAAAAAAACGCCAATTGCTACAAAAACTCACTACATGATTTTCTGCAGCTTTCAGTTCTTCGTAGGCAGTTGCTGTTAAGGGGCCCTTACAAAAAGACTTTGGCAGTCTTTAACATTGGAGTCTATGGGAGGGGGACACCCAGTTTGGGGACACCGTTCTCCCAAACCATAGCCGATAAAAATACCAAACTTGGGTCCCATAGAGAGGGCCCCCTGGGCAACAACTGGTCCAAGTTTGGGACCTCCAGCACCTATGGTTCGGCTGTACCGGGTCCTCAAAATGATCAGTCATTGACCGGCAATTGTCGGGTGAATTTCAGACTTAACATTGGAGTCTATGGGAGGGGGGCACTGGTTCCGGTTTGGGGACACCGTTCTCCCAAACCCATAGGTGATAAAAATACCAAACTTGGGTCACATGGAGAGGGCCCCCTGGACCACAACTGGTCCAAGTTTGGGACCTCCAACACCTATGGTTCATCACAAGGTCTTATTGCTAGCATCAGATGAGGCAGTGCTGCTTGTGCACTTTTTTTTTAACCCCTTGGATCCCACACTAGCATTCATTGCACACTTCACTTCACTTGAATGGGTCATGCTTGACAGGTAGGGATGGACTCGAGCTTGTTCGGAAACAAACATGCTCGAGCCCGCCAGGAAGTAAACCCTGCACTCTGCTAATCACAAGCAGTGAGACATTTCCCCGATGCACGGCTGCAGCAATCGGGTAATGTCTCACTGCTGGTGATTCATGCAGTGCAGGGTTGACTTCCTGGCGAGCTTGGGCATGTTCGGCTCCGAACAAGCCCGACCCCATCTTTATTGGCAGGCTACACCTGGTAAGTGTGACAAGGTGTATAATTCCTATTGCGGCTGCAACATGTGTACACCCCTGGCCAGTGGGCAGATGTGGTGGAATGGCCAGTGGGCAGGAATGTTGGTGGTCAGACGGGGGGGGAGGGGGGCGGGGCAGGTCTAAACCTGTGTAAGGGGCCCCAAAACTTCTGATGCCCTGTGTGTGTGTATGTATGTGTGATGTGTGTGTATATGTGTGTGTATATATATATATATATATATATATATATATATATATATATATATGGGAGATCTAAATCTTTTATATTAAATAGTACTAAAAGCTGAGAATTTTTTTTTCATGGATATGATTTTAAATATAAAGCACAATACTGGTAAAAGTTTACTTTAAATGTAATTGTAATGCCTTATTACCTCCAGTCTACCAGCCTCTCTGAGTTCAGGTGCTGATCTTCCCTGCACACAGTCTTTAAAGTATTTTTTTTTTTTTAAACAACAAGCATGTCATACTTACCTGCTCTGTGTAATGTTTTTGCACAGAGCAGCCCTGATTCTCCCAGCAGACACTTTTGGCTCCTCCTGCCTTAAGAGTGCCCCAATAGCAAGCTGCAAAGTGTATTATAGAGTGCCCCTATAGCAAGGTAGAAAGCTTCTGACTTTAGAACCACTCACTTCCTGCCCAGGACTACATGTCCCATGAGGCATTGCTCCTCACACAGTCATAATTTCTCAGGCACTTACTGACATGTATGGCGGGTGTACTAAGCTGTATGTGTGCTGCACTGTATTTCCTGATATGTAAACAAATAATGCATTCTGTATGCAGGCCAACTAATCAGCTGGCTGATTAATAGATTTTGAAAATAGTTGACAACTATTTTCATAATCGATTAGTTGTCGATTAATTGATTCGTTGTTTTGCCCCTCGAACACGCTAACTGAAATATATTTAATACTTCGTACAAAATCCTTTGTTGGTAATGACCTCTCCAAGACGCCTGAAATTAGTAACATGCGTTGCTCAGGTGTGATTTTGGCCCATTCTTCCACATAAACATTTTTCAAATCTTGAAGGTTCCATGGGCCTCTTCTATGAACCGGCAGCTTTATTTTCTTTCTTTGAAACCAATTGAAAGTTTCCTTGGCTTTGTGTTTGGGATCATTGTATTGCTGAAATGTCCACCCTCGTTTAATCTTCATAATCCTGGTAGATGGCAGCAGATTTTTATATAGAATGTCCTTGTTACATTTTTCCCATTCATCCTTTCTTCAGTGATGAAGTTTGCCAGTACCATAAGCTGAAAAACCGTCCCATACCATGATGTTCCCACCTCCGAACTTTACTGTTGGTATGGGGGTGTTTTTGGGGTGATGCGCAGTGACATTTGACCTCCAAACATGGTGTGTAGTATGACATCCAAAGAGTTCAATTTAGGTCTTATCTAACCAGACTATTCTTGCAGTATTTCAAAGGCTTGTCTAAATGTTGTGCAACAGACTTTAAACAAGCTTTAATATGATTTTTCTTTAGCAATGGAGTCTTGCATGGTGAGCTTGCATACAGGCCATGGCGGTTGAGTGTGTTACAATTGTACCTGCTAATTCCAGGTCTTTTTGAAGCTCTCCACAAGTGGTCCTTGGCTCTTGAACAACTCTTCTGATACTACTTTTCACTCCTCGGTCATAAATCTTGCGAGGAGCACCTGGTCGTGGCTGGTTTATGGTGAAATGACGTTCTTTCCACTTCCGGATTATGGCCTGAAAGTGGAAGTAAACCCTGATGGGGTTTACTTCCTCTATATTCCCCTGCAAAGTAAAAGCATAATGGGCTACTATGCATCGCATAGTAGCCCATTTTGTGTCGCTTACTGCAAACGAACCCTGCGGTGTCTCCTGTGTGGGCAGCATCCATCTTCAGCCCCTCTTCCTTCAGGGGCCACGACTCTGGCTCTGTCACTCCCGCGCACGCCAGTCACGGCAAGAACGAAGTGAAGAAACGGCACAGCGGGCCGTTTCTTCACTGCGCATGTGCCGAATGACATCGGCAATGCAAGTGCACTGTATATCTCCTAAACCGTGCAGGCTTAGGAGATATGCAGGGAACCTACAGGTAAGCCTTATTATAGGCTTACCAGTAGGTTAAAGTGGTTGTCACAGGTTGACAACCACTTCAACAGTGCTCACTGGAACTGTAACCAATGCCATCAGTATGTTTTTCAACAATAAGGTTGCAAAGGTCTTGAGAGCCCTCTTTTCTTTTACTCATCATGAGAGGTTTCTTGTGTGACACCTTGGTAATGAGACACTTTTTTTATAGGCCATCAGTTGAGACTGAACCAGCTGATATGAAGTTGCACTGACAAGGGGTAGGATTGCTTTCCAATTGATAGATTTCAGCTTGTATCTTGGCTTTCCATGCCTTTTTGCACCTCCCTTTCTTCATGTATTTAATACTTTTTTTCTTTGTGTCATTCCATTATATTATACATACCTTAGTTTATGAACTTATTTGCTTTTGTTTCTTTGTATGTATAGATTGCATGGGTTGTTAACGACATGTTGTGAAGATTTCATTTCAATAGCACTTTTAGAAATATATTTACCTAGAAAAATGGTGACGTATTAATACTTTGTACCTGCTGTATCCATCTAAAGGTTCTTTATCAACGTTGACCCCGTTAAATTCATGATAGTGGATAAATGTGCTACTTGATTACTGATTATCCCAGTTCAAAAATGTGCAGTGATACAGATTTTTTTCCCTAATCTGTACACAGCTAGATTTTACCCACGGCTGCTTTTTGGAAAAGGTCTGCTACGTTCCCAGTGACATCAATTTTATTGTGGGAATTGTGGCCTCAGTCTCTTTTGTGCTTGTTAGAGGATGATGTGGCTTTATGGGTACTGGAGAGCCTTCATTGAGCCACACGTTTAATACATTGTCAATATGTATTAAAAGTTGGGTTTGCGAGAGCTCAACACAATTTATTTACAGGGGCCTGTGTGTACAGCAGCCAATATCAAAAGTGTTGGTAATGTAGGCCTTCATTAGCATTGTTCTTTAAATTGTGTTTAAACTCTTTACATTTTTTATTAGGTGTGTTTAGTAGGATAACCAGTGACTCTCTATAATAGAGCTCTGGATAGAAGTAAAAACCCAAGAAACAAAAATGTCCAGCACAGCAAGTGGTAAAAACCTCACATCTTTACCGAGGTCTTAGTTGCAATAACAGTAAATTTAGAACACAAAAAACACCAAAACCATAGTGGATTAAAGATTTGAGGTCTTTACATCTTGGTGTGCTGGCTATTTTTGTTTCTTGGATTCTACAGTGCCCTCATTGGCCGTACACCCTCTTGATAGTGTTTATAGGTTCACAAAGAAGTAAAACCCTTCAGGAGGATGCTTCCCCCATGTAAAAAATATAAAGGTTTTGGCTGGGCTTAAACTGAAAATGTAAGCTGTCTGGTTGTGAATGATGGGCCATTTTGTGGAACTGTAGGTCATTTTGCATGGTTATCAAAAGAAACGTGTCTGTATTTGGGCTGGCCACATGAGATCAATTGCAAATATGTTAACATTTTTTCTTTTTCTTTTTTTCAGCCTCCCTCCTCTAAAAAGCTTGATGGTTCCCGGGCCTATCACAAACTGCCAAATTCCAAGGTGAGATCGGTGTCTGAGAGGCGGCCTAAAAAAAAGGTGGATTCGGAAAGCAAACAAGAGAAAGCTAATCGTATTATATCTGAAGCAATTGCCAAAGCCAAGGAGAGGGGTGAGAGGAACATTCCCCGGGTCATGAGCCCGGACAACTTCCCCAGCGTCTCCTCTTCAGAGGGCAAGGAGGAGAAACGTGGGCGGAAAGCCAAGTCAAAACCTAAGGAAAAAGAGAGCAAGAAAACCAAAGCTGGGCTGACCTCCAAACTGAAAGAAAAGAAGAAAATTGGGTAGGAGTCACTTTGTTTAATAACTGTTGTTGCAATGGTGTTGTATTGTTGTTTATCACATTAAAAAAAATTAACATTTTATGGCCCGCACACATGGCCCGAAAATCGGGTGAAAAATACTGCTTACGATGTGATCGTACGATAATCGGATCGTTAGTACACAGCTTACGAGAGCCGATCACTACCGTTCATCCAATAATATCCAATCGGACATGAATGAAAATTTGGATAATTTGATAACACATCATACGATAATCGTTTAATCAGTACAGCTGTCATCTGAAAATACAATACAAATACACTACAGCACATGACATTTTATTCCATCGTACAAGAATTTTCGTGACTGAGATTAGCATGCAAAAAAAAAAAGACAATCTGTCGTCCGATTTTCGGACTGTGTGTACAGGGCATTAGGCTACATACACACAGGCGTTATGAAAAGCAAGCTCTAAAGCTAATACCAACGCCAGGAAAAATCACTGTTTTGCATTGGCGTCAATTTTCCATTGCTAGCTTTAAGCCGCGTTTCTCTGTCTCTTTTCAAAAGCAATGGTTCCCTATGGGAGCCCATTGATTTGAAGTCACACCAGAAGTCGGACCATCCCCCCCCCCAAAATCCATGGCAGACCCTTATCTGAGCATGCACCCTGGGGGGGGTAGCCATTCACCTTAAAAAAAAAAAAAAAAAAGTGTCAAAAATAAACACACTACACAGGTTTTTAAAGTATTTTATTAAATCGCTCCGGCATCTTCTCCCTCCTCCGGCTTCTTCTTTCTTCCGCTCTTTTGCCGGGTCTTGGGTCTTCTCCGCTGTCTTATCCCCCTCTTTTCATCTTCTAATGTTGACACGAAGCAAACTCCCACACTAATGCTGGATCCGTGCTCTGCGTTGACATCATCCGGCGGCCCCGTCTCATGACGTCACCAACTGATGCATGATTGGGCGGTGACGACATGAAGAGGTGGGGCCTTCGGATGACGTCAGCGGGTGGCCCTTTCCCATGCCAATATAAGTCAATGCAGAGCGCGGAGCCAGCATTAGTCCGGGAGATCGTGTTGTGTCAATATCAGAGGGAGAAGACCAAAGACTCGGCAAAAGAGCAGAAGAAAGAAGACACCGAAGCTCATTTAATAAAATACTTTGAAAACCTGTGTAGTGTACCCCTACCCATTCACCAAAAAAAAGGTTGAAATAAAAATCAATGTACCCCATACTCATTCACATAGGGTGGGGGGGCTGGGATCTGGGGGCCCCCTTGTTAAAGGGGGCTTCCAGATCCTGATAAGCCCCCCACCCACAGACCCCGACAACCACCGGCCAGGGTTATCGGGAAGAGGCCCTTGTCCTCACCAACATGGGGACAAGGTGCTTTGGGGTGGGGGCCACCCACTCCCCATGTTGAGCGCATGCAGCCTGGTATGGTCCAGGAGGGGTTCCCCCCCCCCCATCTGACATGCCGGGCTGCATGCTCAGATAAGGGTCTGGTATGGATTTTGCGGGGGGGGGGGGGTGTCCCCTGTGTGTCGTCTTCAATTTCCTCAGCACACAATTAGCACCAAAAGTCGAATCATCATGATCCAACTCCTGGTACGACTTCTATTCAAATCAGTGGGTCTATGCCACTTACAGCTCAAAAATGTGCATGAGCTCATTGAATAACATGGAGAGGCATTTTTAATCTGTAAAAAAAAAAGCTCAAAAACGCAGCTGTAAAAACATCAGTGTGTATGAAGCCTTGTAAAGCATTACATCTGTCAGTTAAGCCCTTAACCACTTCCAGCCTCACGGACGTCATATGATGTCATTGACTTTGGTGATATCTGAATGATGCCTGCGGATACAGGCACCATTCAGATATCATTTTTTAAGCCGGCGATTCTGTGCACCATAAGAACCATCCTAGCGGCAGTTCAGCTGCTTGATAGTTGTTATAGGCATCAGGAGGGGACAAACCCTCCTGCCGCCCTCCGGTACTTCTCCGGGCCTGCCCATGCCATTGGCAGCCTGGAGAATGCATCCCTCACCAGCAGAAGTTTGTCAGGGAGATCACTGATGACCATCTGATCACCAATCATCTCTAGGACCCTCGGAGGCCCGGGCGCGTCATTATAACGTCACATCCGGGCCGGCTTTAGTAAACACAGCTGTGGATGCGGCTGGAGAGAGCGAGCTTGTTTTCTGCTACGTTCACTGACAGACGCAGCTCTTCATTGACATATGGGTTATATGCAGATCCTATTAGGAGTTAACTAGGCAAAGAAAGAAAGCAAGCTGGCCCCTCCCAGGGGGCTGTCCTCTTTTTCCCATATAATCCCCCTACTCTGCTCAGTACATCAGTTTTAACATGCCTAGTGCAAGGAGTTGACCTGGCTCCCTTATGGGACCTGCGGATCAGAGTTTTATTTCCGCACTATGTTTTTCTCAAGCCTTCTGATGAAGACTGCTATCAAGAAGCCGGCTGGGGCAAAAAGGATATCTAGAATCCTATGCTTTCCCCTGCGCGACCAACCGATGCGAGCCAATCCTATGCCTAGGCGGGACCCGCCGCATCGTGCCCGTTCCGTGCGGGCGGCCAGTGGGAGACCCCACTTACGCCCAGTGTCAGGACGTGCTTTCCTGTCCAGAGGCTGAGGCCTGCAGCATCCCTTCCAGATGGGAGGAAAGTCTGCAACGAATGGCGACCGGCTACGCTCGGCTGGAGTGGTGAGTGATTCCCCGCTCTTCCCCTCTCGGGGTGCGAAGGGGGGGGGGGGGGCGCCGGGCAGCAAGATTACAAAAAAGAAAAAAAAATTGTTTCCCTTAGCTGGGTCGCCGGGCTGCGGCCCATGGGGGCTTGCCCCCCCCCCACCCGCTCCGCACCCATCAGTAACGGCCCCGCCGTTTTTACCGCCATGCGGCCACCCGCAGCCATTTTCTAGTGGGTTTTTCCCTAGTGCCAGCGGCGGCCATTTTGCCGTAGCCCGGCCTATACACTGGCATTGCGGTTCACTGTGACCTTCCTGGGACGGTCCTGGCGGCCATATTAGAGTCCCTGCTGCATGTATAACATGTGGCTGTGCTTTTACTTTCACTTTCGCTCCAGACAGCGCTGACAGCACAGTTTCTCTGCCGGTCTTTTTCTACTGAGCACTCCTATGGGAACAGCGCTCGTGGGCACAAAGGAGCAGCAAGTATAGCTGACTAAGCACTGGGGTGTCTGTAGCGGTGGGCGCAGTCCTCCTGGGACCTCCCTGGCATTCTGTGGGTCGGCGGCTGGGCGCATTGTGAGGGGGTGTCAGTGCCTTAGTGGCAAATGGTCTGACTGTCAATTCCTGTGGAAAACTGAGGGACCCTCTGAGGAGGAATCCGCGACTATGCAGCAAAAAACGCTGGGGACTTGGTGTCATTGGACCAGCTCAGGGCGGTTTTTAGGGAATCTCTTCCCCGGCGGGGGCCGAACAAGTCTTTGGGGGCCCCTGCAAAACGCCCGTTTTCCCCCCTTGTTCCTCAGGGGACGATTCTAACCAGAAATGGCTTCGGGGGTCACGGGGACCCCCGTGGAACTGTCGGAAAGCTAACTAATTCCTTCAGATGGTGGAGAGGACCTGGGGGCCTTAGTGGCGCGTGAAAAAGCGCTGGTGGTTATCTTTGCGACTGGACCAGGTAGGGGAGTCGCAAGCTGCCGCATATGTTTGCGGGTCAGCTAGACCACCTAGGTCACCCAAGGCTTACCCGTATGATCAAATTTTCGATCATCTGGTCTATCAGGAATGGCAGTGCCATCAAAATCCTTCGCTCTACCCGAATGCTTCGCGACACGCTATCCCTTTGGGGATAATTTCGTGAAAAACTGGGCTCCCCCATAGTGGACCCCCTGGTGGCTCGCCTCATCAGGGCAACCACTATACTCCTGGAAGGGTTCCTTTCATCCAAGGACCCAGCCGACAGGCGTACGCAGTGTCTAAGGCACTTTTCCTTTTAGCATGAGACCGGCCCTGGCTTCCGCCATGGCGGCGCAATACCTGTCCGAACTGCGGCAGGACGTTTGAGGCGTCGTAATAAAGCAGAACATTTGGATCAGGGTATTCAGTACCTGATGCGGCCCTGCATCTGCTTTTTCGTGCTCTCAAAAATCTCTGTCTTGCAGTCATTGTCAGACGGGTACTTTGGCTACGCCTTTGGTCTGGGGACCACGCGTCCAAAAAAGGGTCTTGTGGATCTCCCTTTTCAGGGTGGCCGTCTATTCGGTCCGCAGTTAGATGAAATCAAGGATTTCTCTGGAGGGGGAGAGTATATTCCTTCCTGAACTCAAGCGGTGAGAATTTCGCCAAAAGCAGGGACCTCTCTCTTCAGGGTAGAAGAGGTTTTTTCGTGCCCCGGCACGAAAAGACAGAGGACAGGCCCACCCCTGCATGATGGGTTGCCCCCACCCGAAGTACGGGTGGGGGGACGTCTTCTGGGGTTCGCAGACAGGTGGACTGCCCGCATTTCCGACCGGTGGGTGCAGGAAGTGGTGTCCTCTGGTTACAGGATAGAGTTCAGCACTCTACCCCCAGACAGGTTCTTCACATCGAACTTGAGACTCCCTCAGGAGCGTCGAGTGGCCCTATTCAGGGCTGTCCATGCACTCTCGGACCAGCGGGTGATTGTGCCAGTACCTCAGTTGGGGTTTCAAAGTTTTTATCAAACCTATCGTCCCCAAAAAAGGGGGAGGGGCCAGGGCTGTTCTGGACCTAAAAGCGCTGAACCACTTTGTGAGAGCGCGAGAATTTCGGATGGGATCCGTCCGCTCGGTCATGGCCGCCCTGCGCCAAGGGGAATTCATGGCCTCCCTGGATCTCAGGGACGCGTATTTTCATGTTCCCATCTGTCACAAACACCAGCGCTTTGTGCGCTTGCGGTGTGAGATCGACATATTGCATAATATATGTCTATTTGTGGCATTTCCTTTTTCTGTCTGGCCTCGGCTCCTCGGGTGTTCACCAAGCTGGTGGCCCCGGTCCTGGCGCTACTGAGGCAGAGGCATTGCGGTAGTAGCATACCTACTACGACCTACTCCTGAGAGCGGAATCTGCTTCAGCTCTGGAGGATATTGTAGCCATCACAATGGCCTCATTGAGGGACTTCGGCTGGTTGATCGACCTGCAGAAGTCGGCGCTGACACCGTCCTGTCACCTGGACTATTTGGGTCTAATCCTGGACACGGAACAGGCAAAGGTGTTTCTACCTCCGGCCGAGTTTCTGACCCTGCAAGCAGCAGTGCGATCCTTACTGTCTCGCCGGTGGTCCTCCTTACGGTTTTATATGAGGGTGTTTGGGCTCATGGTATCGGCCTTCAAGGTTGGTACCCTACGCCCAGAGTCACTCTCAGCTCCTTCAACGAGCGATTCTTTCTCGGTGGGACGAGTCACCTCTGTCCCTAGACCGACTGTTCAAACTGGACCCCCAGACCAGGGGGTCCTTGACAGGGTGGCTTCGGACCCCAGCTTCAGCTTTATTCTTGGGAAAATCCTTTCTTCCCCCGAATGGTCGATTTGTCACGACAGACGCCAGCCTATGGGCTGAAGGGGGGGGTCCTGGGACAGTTGTCTGCCCAGGGGCGCTGGTTGGGGCAGGAATCTCACCTTCCGATCAATGTGCTGGGGCTGAGGGCAATCAGATTCTGCCTCTCCCACTAGACGGTAAGGTTGCGAGGCCTCCCGATTCGGATTCAGTCGGACAATGCCACGGCCGTGGCGTATTGGAACCATCAGGGCGGAACAAGGAGTTCGGCAGCGGCTGCGGATGCAGCTCTCTTTCTGAATTGGGCAGAACTCCTCGTACTGGCGATCTCCGTCTTTACGGTCCAGGCGTAGGAAAATGGCAGGTGGACTTTTTCAGTCGCCAGACACTGGACCAGGGGCAATGGTCCCTACATCCTGAAGTGTTCAACCAGATCTGCCTCAAGTGGGGCACGCCAGATGTGGACCTCATGGCGTCCCGGTTCAATCACAAAGTAAATACCTTTGTGTGCAGAACAAGAGACCCGTTGGCGGTCGCCACGGATGTGCTGGTAGCGCCTTGGGGTTGGTATCGTCTTCTGTACGCCTATCCTCCCATTGAGCTTCTACCTCGGCTAAAGCGCAGGGTGGAAGCGGAGGGGATCCCGATGATCCTGGTGGATCCGGATGGCCTCGTGGCGCGAATGGTGGCAGATGCTCCCTGGCGCATTCCGCTGCGCGTAACTTGTTGTCTCAAGGGGCCATCTTGCACCCTGATTTACCCTCACTGGCGTTGACGGCTTGGCTATGGAGTCTCATGTGCTGAGGGACAGGGGGGTCGCTGACTCCGTGATCCCTACCCTGTTAAAAGCGCGTAAGTGTATTTCACGCAAGATTTGTCATCGCACCTGAAAGGCCTACATTGCTTGGTGTGAGGCAGGGGATAGGAACCCTCGCTCTTATGTCGTGTTCAGGGTCCTAGCCCTTTTACAACAGGGCCTGGATAGAAATTGGCTTTGAGTACCCTCAAGGCTCAGATTTCGGCTCTGGCAAATTTTTTTATAAGACCTTTGGCATCAAATTCATTGCTTCGTACACTTGTACAAGGTGTACGCCATGTGGTCCCACAGGGGCAGTCGCCTTTGGCGCCGTGGTACTTTAAGCTAGTGCTTTCTGTGCTACAGAAGCCGCCATATGAGAGGATCAGGGAGATTCCCTTACAATTTCGGTCACAAAAAGTGGCTTTCTTAGTGGCCTTTACATCCGCTAGGTGGGTGTCTGAGCTGGCAGCATTGTCCTGCAAGTCTCCCTATTTTGGTCCTTCACAAGGACTAGGCGGTCCTGCGCCCGTCACCTTTGTTTATCCCGAAGGTGGTGTCGTCTTTTCACACTAATGAAGATTGTTCTCCTTTCATTGTGTCCGCGTCCCTCACATTCCAAGGAATTTGACTTGCATTCATTGGATGTTGTCAGGGCCTTGCGGGTCTATTTGGCGGCTACAGACTATTTTCGGAAGTCTGACGCATTGTTTGTACTGATGGAAGGGCCATGCAAAGGATTGGAGGCCTCACCGGCTACTGTTTCCCATTGGGTCAGACAGATCGTGACTCATGCATATTTTATTCGGGGCAAGTCCCCTCCCTTTCCAGTCACGGCTCATTCTACCAGGACCGTTAGCACTTCCTGGGTGTTTAGACACGCTTTGGTGTCGCAGGTGTGCAAGGCGGCTACTTGGGCCTTGGTGCACTCTTTCACTAAATTTTATAAAGTTGATGTGTCTGCATCTTCGGATGCTGCTTTTGGCCGTAAAGTTTTACAGCCGGCAGTGCAGGCGCGTCTGGCGCCTCTTCAGAGGTTCTATTGGGTACAGTTGTTGTTTACCCACCCCTCTTTACTGACACAGCTTTGGGACATCCCCACATGTCAATCAAGAGCTGCGTCTGTCAGTGAACGTAGGAGAGAAAGGGATTTTATTAAAACTTCCCGTAAAATCCTTTTCTCTGAGTTCACTGACAGACGCAGCACCCACCCCTCTGCATTTTTTCGGTACTGTTTGTTTCAAACTGATGTACTGAGCAGAGTAGGGGGATTATATGGGAAAGGGAGGACAGCCCCCTGGGAGGGGCCAGCTTGCTTTCTTTGCCTAGTTAACTCCTAATAGGATCTGCATATAACCCACATGTCAATGAAGAGCTGTGTCTGTCAGTGAACTCGGAGAAAAGGATTTTACAGTAAGTTTTAATAAAATCCCCCCCTTTTTTTTCTTTTTTTATTATTTAACCACTTCAGCCCTGGAAGGATTTCCAGCTTTAGGACCGGAGCCCTTTTTGCGATTCGGCACTGCGTCGCTTTAACTGAAAATTGCGCGGTCGTGCGACGTTGTACCCAAACGAAATTTGCGTCCTTTTTTTCCCACAAACAGAGCTTTCTTTTTGTGGTATTTGATCACCTCTGCGTCATTTCTGATCGCCGCTATAAACAAAAGAAGAGCGACAATTTTGCAAAAAAACCCAAATTTCTTACTTTTTGCTAGAATACAAAGCAAAAAAAAAAATATAAAAAAACATTTTTTTTCACCGTCTTTGGCCGATTTATATTCTTCCTCATATTTGCGATAAAAAAAATCACAATCTGCGTTTATTGATTGGTTTGCGCAAAAGTGGTCGCGTTTACGGATGATAATTCATTTTTGGGTTTTTTTTTTTTTTTTTTTTTACTAGTAATGGCGGCGATCTGCGATTTTTAGCGGTACTGCGATATTTCAGCAGACATGTCGGACTATTTTGACACTTTTTTGGGACCATTGGCATTTATACAGCGATCAGTGCTATAAAAATGCACTGATTACTGTGTAAATGTCATTGGCAGTGAAGGGGTTAACCTGCAGGGGGCGCTCTAAGGGTTAAATATGTTCCTTGGGCGTGTTCTAACTGTAGGGGGACTGCACTATCTGGGGAAGGGAAGTGGTCACAGCCTTCGTATACAGGAAGGCTGTGATCACAGCCCTTCCCCCTTCACACAGAGCGGAGGTCTGTGTCTACATACACGGACCTCCATTCCTCCGCTCGGGGGGGCCATCGCTGGTAGCCGGCGGCAATCAAAGCCGCCGCACCCGCTCCCTGGCCCTCCCCGAACACAGTGAGCGCGCCTCTGGCGGCGCGCGCACGCGCTCACTAAGCTCGTTCCCGCAGCCGCCGTCGTATGACGGCGTTTTGCGGGAACGAACCACTTTGCCGCCGTCATCATATTTATAATGTTTGGGGGTTTTGAGCAATTTTCTAGCAAATTATGATTTTTGCATGTAGTGAAAGGAGAAGCAACACAATCTCATTTCTCTGTCACTCTGCTCTCTCCTCTGGTCAGCGTATTTTTTGTTGCCACATAAGCACTGCAGCACAACTGATCAGCTCTGCCTCTCCCAGCCTGAGCTCTGTTGTACAGTTGATTCCAGTGACTATAATACCAAATCTAATTCAGGTATTTACAATCCTTGCATTTAAAGTAGAGCTAGTCCCACGGTTAAACATTGCAAGGAGTCAAGGGTCGTTTTCGCAGAATAGATATTTAAAGTCTTAGCAGGTGCCGGGGATGATATAATTACTTATGTTGGTGCAGATTTTAGCTGGTCATAGACGTTAGAGGGTGGTCCATCATACAGGCACAATTCAACCTCTTAGGCCCCTTTCACACTGAGGCAGTTTACAGGCATTTTTGCTCTAAAAATAGCGCAAATAAAGCGCCTGTAAACTGCCTCTCCTGTCTCCCCAGTGTGAAAGTCCGAGTGCTTTCACACTGGGGCGGTGCGCTTGCAGGACGGGAAAAAAAGTCCTGCTAGAAGCATCTTTGGAGCCTTTGTGGGGGATCAAAAGCGCCCCGCTCCTGCCTGCATAGCGGTGCCATAGTGCTGCTATAACAGCGGAAAAGTTTCACTGAAAGTAGCGGCGCTTTGCCCGCAAAAGGATTAGTAGTTGTGTTCAACAGACTTCTGCCCCATTGCCCTGCCAGAATACTCCGTATTTAGAACTTCCCTTGCCACCTGCTTCACTCATTGGAGAGTGAATCCAAATTCATTGTCCATTGAGCCAGCAGTGAGGTTTCTCATTAAAATAGAAAATGATGTCTCCATCCTGGCTGTTTACAAAGGCAGTGCTTATTGAAGGAATAGCTGAATAGAGTCCTGGAACAGTTCATGCACATGTATTTAAGCTGTATATTTTGCGGTTAGGCTGAAGTTGGTTCTGCTTAAATCAATTGGTCCAAAACAGAGATCATGAATATAAACTAAAGCAAAAAGAACAAGTTCTGAAACAGGAGTTTCCATTCTCTTGGAAGTCATCAGATATTAAATACTTAGAAATAAAACTGACATAAAACCCAGAAAAATTGTACCAGATAAATTATATCCCACTATTGAATGAAAAGCAGTAATAAAAAGCGTAACAAATAGACCGATCTCCTGGAGAGGATGAGTAAATGTGATAAAAATGATAGTATTACCTAAAATACTATATAAATTTCAAATGTTGCCCCTACCATTGCCCCAAAGTACTTTAGGACATTAAAAGCATTAATAACAAATTATATATGGCAGAACAGAAAACCGAGAACACAATTCGCTGTTTTAAGAAAAAATAAACTTCAAAGGTGTTTAGCAGTCCCAGACCTAAGACTATACTATCACGGGTGATTGAGTGGACAAAAGAAAAAAGTGAAAAAAGATGGGGGAAAATAGAAGAAACACGGAGTGGCACAGCATTAGGTAAAATAGTGTGGATTCCTTCACAATATAGAGAATTAGATACACTACACAAGCCATGACTAAGGAAGTAATGAGAATATGGGATTTAACACTCAAAAAAAGCAAATTGGAGTTATAATTCACCATTAATCCTACTAAGGGACACAAGCTATTTTCCACTGGGGAAGGGAATTCATTTTGGGAACCGGATTAAAAAGTAAAATGCACAAATAAAAGACTTAATGGAAAAGGGTAAAATATTGACAGTCGGAAATGAGGGGAAAAAAAATGGATCGAGATCGACAAATGGCGGCAGTCCAGTGGAGACACTTTTTGTGTCTTCGTTACCACAACCAATAAGGGCAGGAGAAAATCTGCTACCATTAGAACGGTTCTGTCTAGATAAGAAGACCAAAAAAGCGGTCTCTAGAGTATACAAGATATAACGGGAGAGGGGAAACCACCATTCGCCAACAAATGGGAAAAGGAATTGGGATCACGGGTGAATGACGCACAGTGGAAAAGATTTGATTATTGAAGTTAGTCTTTTGTTCTGTCATCAACAATAACACGATTAAAATTAATTACAAATGCATTTCTAGATGGTACATTACCCCAGCTATAGCCCTTAAATTTCAATCAGAAAAATCACCTAAATGATGGTGGGGATGTGACGCTACAGGTAATATGGCACATCTATGGTGGGACTGCCCAAAAATTAAAAAATTCTGGTTGGAGGTATTGGCGTGGATTAAGGAGATCTCAGGGATATCGCTGCCGGAAGACCCATGGGGTATGCCTGTTCCACGGCATGGAGATCCCAATAAAACGATTCAAAACTCCTTACTTCCACACTTGCCAAATGCTGCAAAAAGTTTAATACCACTACATTGGCAGGAAGAAGAGACCCCAACAATAAATGAATGGTTGAAAAAGATCGAACAACCGAAACTCAAGGGTGGCATTGGCCTCCCGCACCCTGCTCTATACTATGACGCGTGCAGTGTACTGGTGCCATCATGGAGACCTAAAGCTCTGGGTAACCCTGGAACAGGAGATCGCGCAGGCCCCACTTGACAGACTACCATGGACAGGAAAGCAAGACATCCCATCAATCAACCCATCCACTGATCAGCCCTACACTTGGGAAGATGGAAATATTCTTTAGACTAGCTTCTTTGCCTAGTTTCCCCTCACCCATGTCACCGATTGTGGCTCATCCGGAAATTTCCCCAGGACTATCTGACCCTGTCTTCAAATCACAAGCCCCAAAAGGGATCTTACGAGCCTCCCACTTTATACGACCCTCAGGATGGATCCCCACCATGAACATGGTTACTGGACGGATCCCTATAGCACTGGATACTTGGAGAGCCCTACAGCTCTCTCACTTTCTTAGATCCCTGCCTAACCCTGAGCTTTTTCATAGGCAGCTCCACTCATTCGAGGAACTCTATCAAGGTGACGATCCTATCCGTGGCACACTTTCCTTGTCATAAAAGATCTTGCTAGACCTACACGCTACAGCAGACCCTCCCTTCTTGGTTAAATGGGAAAGGGACCTGCAGACTACATTTACCGAACCGCAAAAGGATTGCATACTCTTCTTCGTGCATAAATCATCACTCTGTAGCAAGTACCAGGAAACTTCATATAAACTTGCCACACGTTGGTATCGCACTCCTTCAACCCTAGCTAAAATATTCCCTAATCACTCTGAACGATGTTGGCACTGTGAACAATACCCAGGAACATTTCTCCATATCTTCTGGGACTGCCCCAAACTCCAGACCTTCTGGCAACCAGTCCTGCGACTCGTACACAAATTCACGGATATTTCTCTGACCAATGACCCTGCAGCAGTCCTGTTAAACCTTACGCCTAAGTCTAGAAAACGTTGCCACAAATCTCCTCTTAAACCCTTTCTTAATGCTGCTCGGGCCTGTATACCCAGCCAATGGAAACAGTCAGCCCCTACAGTGGCCGAATGGTTCGCAAGGGTTAATGATATTGAACGGATGGAAGATCTGACCGCCACCATCCGGGACAAATCAGAGGAACATAAGACCAGATGGTTTTATTGGGACCTTTTTCGCTTCTCAGATGAATACCTCAGCTATCTGTGACTGAGCTTTGCAAATTCTCAGGAGTCAGATCCTACGACCCGATGAATGTTTCACCTAAAGTGGACCGGGTGCCCCTGACCTCCTGGGCAGAGACTTCCCTCATTTCCCTCTTGCTTAACCCCATCCTCCCTCTCCTTTCTACCCCTCCTCCCCTCTTTTCTCCTTTCTACTACATCACTCTCTTCTCTTTTCTTCTCATTATAAATACATAAAATCTGTATGCTTTGACTCCGATAGGTTACATGTCTGAGAACTCCCTAGCTCTTTACCTAGCCAATGGCTTTAGAAGATTTTATCTCAGATAGGAAACTCTCTGTAACTAACCGTATATGAGCTGTTTTGTTTGACATTCTTTAAAATGTAAAGTTTTTTCCGCATTGTACATGTCGCATACCTTTTTAAATAAAATGTTCAAAAAAAGAAAAAAATCGAACATAGGTACAAAATGGAACAGTTACATCTTAAGTAAACTGTTGACGAAACAAGGGCGATAATATGGGAGAATTGGAAAGTAGTTATTACAAAGTGTAAATATTTGGAAGTGATGGTTCTGGGAGGAGGGGGGCAGGAATGAAGAAAAGAGAGGAGGGGGAAGAGTAGGGAGAGAGGTGGGTCCCGTATTTTCAATGGTATAAGTAGTTAGTTTCTGTATTGTATATGGTGTAAAATGAGAACACTTTTTTGTCTGAGTTGTTGGAAAATCAATAACGATTATAATAATAAAAAAAAAATTCCAAGTCCTCTTCCAGGACGGCTTACAGAGAGAAGTCCTCCCTCCTAACACAGGAAACACATGATCCACATTATAAAAAAGGCTGCCCACCAGCAGTACCTCTGTATTTGCGTTTCCTCCGGCCAGACAGGAAGGAGTTTTTCTCTGGCCTTCATGCTAGGTGGCAGGGGCCTCCCGGCTGCTGTATCCCTGTAACAGGGGCAGTGAACCTGGGGATACATACCGCTCGGTGCATCCAAGGCTGATCTCAGGAAGCTGCAACAAGGGACCCCCCTCTCCCTACCTCGGGTCAGCATGTCCCCAGGTGTGGATGGGCTGGTGGCAGGAAGGTAAGACTTTGTTTTGTCTTTTCCCCATGTGGTGCCCCATTTGGCTGACTCAGGTTAGCAGTTTAGCCTCCTCGTGTGGCCGGTGTCAGCAGGCGCGCGGAATAGACACCACTTCCTGTGGTAGGTGGAAGTGATTCAAGAAGCCAATGGAAGTGGCTCTGCAGCCATTTTAGTTAGGAGAAAATGCGGCCAGGATGCCGGCAGAGATGGAGGGGCACCACTATGATTCTGGAGGCGCCGGATCCGCAGTGCCAGTCTGGGACTCCCTACCACACACCACAGCATTAAAAACGGCAGAGCAAAGTGGCGCTTGGTCCTGCAAGTCCCCATGGAGGCGTCCGCAGACTCCGGCTCTAAGGTAAGGAAAAGGGGAGCTGTGTGGGGCTCCTGTTTTTTTCCTTTTTTCCCTGGCAGAGGGGGCACTGGGTGAGGGGTGACTGAAGACCTTGTTACCTTTCAGGTGGAATGGTTGGGGGTTCTGTTTAAGTCACCCAGGGGCAGGACCCATAGTGTCTGGTTTGGGGCACAATGATGCGGTGCTTTTTTGTACTCTGCAAGTCTGATGTAGTAAAAGCGGTCCTTTGCCCTTTGTGTTGTATTAGGATAAGAATCTGGATCCTAAGGACAGTAAAGGTGAGATGCCTAAGAAAAGATAAGCTGTATGTACAAAGAAAGTGTCTTCCAGTTTTCCAGAAGAAAACACTTTGCCAAGAGTGCATAGATCACCTGTTTAAAGGAGAAACATGGTCACTGTTCAAAAACTTTCTAGATTGCAGGAAAAAAGAGATGACTCAAACATTAGTCATTTAAAAATGGCGACGGAAGACCCCCCCCCCCCCCCCCCCCCCC
>BLSH010151615.1:193316-209675 GCA_018402905.1 Glandirana rugosa | reverse complement strand
TTTTTTTTTTTTTTTTTTTTTTTTTTTTAAGCAAACTCGATGTGGGCTTTCATGTGTCTTGCACTGAGGAGAGGCTTCCTTCCGGCCACTCTGCCATAAATCCCCGACTGGTGGAGGGCTGCAGTGATGGTTGACTTTCTACAACTTTCTCCCATCTCCCAACTGCATCTCTGGAGCTCAGCCACAGTGAACTTTGGGTTCTTCTTTAACTCTCTCACCAAGGCTCTCCTCCCCCGATAGCTCAGTTTGCCCGGACGGCCAGCTCTAGGAAGAGTTCTGGTCGTCCCAAACATCTCCCATTTAATGATTATGGAGGCCACTGTGCTCTTAGGAACCTTAAGTGCAGCAGAAATTGTTTTGTAACCTTGGCCAGATCTGTGCCTTGCCACAATTTTGTCTCTGAGCTCTTCAGGCAGTTCCTTTGACCCCATGATTCTCATTTGCTCTGACATGCACTGTGAGCTGTACGGTCTTATATAGACAAGTGTGTGGCTTTCCTAATCAAGTCCAATCAGTATAATCAAACACAGCTGGACTCAAATGAAGGTGTAGAACCATCTCAAGGATGATCAGAAGAAATAGACAGCACCCGAGTTAAATATATGAGTGTCACAGCAAAGGGTCTGAATACTAAGGACCATGTGATATTTCAGTTTTCCTTTTTTAATAAATCTGCAAAAATGTCAACAATTCTGTGTTTTTCTGTCAATATGGGGTGCTGTGTGTACATTAATGAGGGAAAAAAAATTAGCTTAAATGATTTTAGCAAATGGCTGCAATATAACAAAGCGTGAAAAATGTAAGGGGGTCTGAATACTTTCCGTACCCGCTGTGTGTGTATGTATGTATATATATATATATATATATATATATATATATATATATATATATATAATGCAGATGCTTTAATTTTTTTTTTTTTTTTTTTTTGAAGGGTACAAGTTCTTTTGGTTATAGTCCTTTCAGGCCCGTTCACATGGGGCGATTTGCTCCCTGTCCTGTGTAGGGTCATCTCTTACCAGCACGGGGATATATAGGGGCTGCGTGCATCCCGTACCGGCGGCCCATTTTAGTGTATTGGGATATATACGCAGGGTAGATTTGATTTAAATCAAGGCAATTTTAAATCTCAAATTGAATCACTAGTAAAAAGGCTTGATTTAAATCCACTCAATTTAAATCATAATTGTTAAAGAGCAACTGCCATTTCTGTTCCGCAGCGGCTCCTCTGACCCGCCAACAGGCCCATTCACTTTAACCACTTAACGCAAATTGCTGTTTATATACGGCGATCGGGAGAAGTGGATGTATCAATTTTCAACCTTAACGTTTAGTATCTATTTACTCGGCATAACCTCCTCTTTCACAATATACAAAAAAATTGGGCTGACTTTACAGTTTTCTTATTTTTTAATTCAAAAAAGTGTATTTCTCTTATGTTCACTGACAGATGCAGCCCTTCATTGACAACTGGGTTATATGCACATCCTACCAGGAGTAGACTAGGCAAATAGAAAGAAAGCAAGCTGACCCCTCCCAGGGGGCCATCCTCACTCTAACATGTAACCCCCCTGCTGTGCATAGCATATCAGTTTTATTATGCCTAGTGCAAGGAGTTAGACCTGGTTCCCTTATGGGATCTGCGGTTTCCCTTTTTTTGCTACCGCTTTTTGTTTTTCTCAAGCTATCTGATGAAGACTGCTATCAAGAAGCCGGCTGGGGCATAGAGGATATCCAGAATCCTGAACGGTCCCCAACACGGCCAACCGATGCTAAGCTACCCTTAGCTTTGGCGGGGTCCACCAATTCGTGCCCGTTCCGTGCGGGTGGCCAGTGGGTGATCCCCACTTGCGCCCAGTGACCGGACCATTTTTCAAAAAAAAAATTGCGTTTGAAAAATCGCTGCGCAAATACTGTGTGGCATAAAATATTGCAATGACCGCCATTTTATTCTCCAGATTGTTTGCTAAAAAATATATACATAATATTTAGGGTTTCTAAGTAATTTTCTAGCAAAAGATACTGATTTTAACTTGTAACAACAAGAAGTGTAAAAAAGGGCTCCAGGGCTGAAGTGGTTAATGGGACGGCTGGTGATGCGGCAGTGACACAACAAGGTGAGGGCCGTAGCAGCAGCAGGTGAGTGGATGCCTGCTAACAGGCACTGCCATGATGGATCTGAAATGACAGGGGCTTTTTAAATGTAAGGAACTTCCTTCCGGCTCCGTGGCGCCAGCATGGGGAGGTGGACCTGGGACCCTGTGAAAACAGGGTCCCTGGTCCTCCCCCCAAAAACATTACATGCCAATTGTGGCATGTCAGGGGGTCACCTTCCCTTAAAGCGGAAGTTCCACTTTTGAGTGGAACTCTGCTTTAAATTGAAAAAAATCTGATTTTTAAAACTTTATTTTTTTTTTTTTAAATCATTGATTTTTATCCACCCTGTATATACGGTTGCACAGACACAGCTGCTGTGTCCCTATATATGACGTGGTTGTGGGTCCCTGAACGCACACGGGGGGGAATTAGAATCTGTCTGTTTTTTACTGCTATCTGTTAGAGAGATGTCTCCTTATTTCTTCCATGCTGACACTGTTTTAAATGCTTTTCTATATTAAAGTAGTTGAAAGCTAGAGTCCCATCAGATTTGTATTTGTTTTTGTTCCTGTTGCAGATTTTCTCTCACTTCCTGTCTGGTAAAACCATTGTCTGTAGGGCAGTAAGTCAGGGTAAATCTCTCACACAGAGCCCTGAGTAGCAATAAAAACCTGACCAGCGTTCTAATCATTTTCCAACCCATACAAAACTAGAAAATCTTTTTGCCTATGCATGCACTAATACCTTAACTTTTCCTCCGGCTTCCATACTGTAGTAGATGACATCCCCATCCTTTCGATGAGATTATAATTACTGTGTCCTAGAAACCAGAAAATGAGAAGCTTGCCCACATCCCTATTGATGCATACTAACGAGAAAAAACTCCACTGGGACTTTGAAGGGAAACCAACTCAGTAAGAATGTTTACAGTCAGAAGTCAAAAATGTTATTTATTCATTAAAAAAATGAACCCAGACAATTGGTTCATGGAGAAAAATGGACAACAACCATACATGAAAGTGGATGCATACAATAAGTCAATGATTAAAAATGAACACATGGATGAAAAGGAGATATAACCACCATGCTCTGCCTAGGGCCAGCAGAGAGTACCCAAAGTGTTTTAAATTATATGATTGAAGTTCTCCCTCAGGGGTGAGTGGTTATAATATTAAAAAGTCCTCATTAAATCAGGACAGTTGTTGCCAAAGTATTGACAAGCCATAAAGCATCCATAAGTGTATAGGCTACCTGACTTTCTTCCAGTCCACCTGACGTGCTCTCTTCCAGTCCACAAGGGGGAACAGGAAGGAGCAACACGCATGAGTCTCTGCGTCAAAGAGCACCTCACCCAGATCAAGAGAGGACAGAGGGAACAACCCTCTCTATGGGCTGTACTCTTTGTAATAAGGAGGGGGGCTAGTTAGATGACTCTATAAAGACCATTAATTAAAGTAACTGGATCACAGGTTACTATAAACTTTTGGTAGTCCCAAATTTGGGATGGCATGAGGTGAAATATCAATTCAAAAGGTCAGAGTTGTACAGATCTCTCATATATACTTACCAAAGTAGGAGGATACCATGACTCTTGATGTTGAAAAAGTCACTGGTCAGGAGTCCTCTTGTGAGTGGTAACCCTACCTTACATCACCCAAGCTACTGAATTATAAGCCAGGGGATGTCTAATGTTATTGTCTGTCAAGCTCTGTGCAGCATATGGTATATGTGCTTTTTTTCCTTTGCCGACTCCCTGCTGATGAGGGGAATTTGCCAGTATCCCTTAGTTAGGTCTAGGGTTGTTATGTACCGGGCACCCCGCAAACCTGTACCATATGCTGCTTTGGTAGGAATATATATGAGAGATCTGTACAACTCTGACCTTTTTTGAATTGGTATTTCACCTCATGCCATCCCATATTTGGGATTGCCAAAAGTTTATAGTAACCTGTGATCCAGTTACTTTACTTAATGGTCTTTATGGAGTCATCTAACTAGTTCCTCTCATCACAAAGAGTACATCCCATACAGAGGGTTGCTCCCTCTGTCCTCTCTTGATCTGGGTGGGGTACTCTTTGATGCAGAGACTCATGCGTGTTGCTCCCTCCTTCTCCCCCTTGTGGACTGGAAGAGAGCGTCAGGTAGCCTGAACACTTTTGTGGATGTTTTTTGGTTTGTCAATACTTTGGCAGCAACTGTCCTGATTTAATGAGGACTTTTTAATAGTATAGCCACTCACCCTTGATGAAGAACTTCAATTATATAATTTGAAATGTGTTGGGTACTCTCTGTTGATCCTAGGCAGAGCATGGTGGTTATATCTCCTTTTCATCCACATGTTAATTTTTAATCATTGACTTATTGTATGCATCCACTTTCATGCATGGTGGTTGTCCATTTTTCTCCATGAACCGATTTTCTGGGTTAATTTTTTTAATGAATCAAAATGTATGACACTGTAAAAATTCTCATGGAGTTGGTTTCCATTTAAAGTCCCAGTGGGGTGTTTTCTCGTTAGTATGCATCCTTTCAATGAGATCCTGGGTAATTCCGAATACCCCAAATCTTAGGAGATGATGCTACAGCACAGTGCAGTAATGTCAACTACCTGTACTTGGAATTCCCCAGGATTTTACCAGAAGAATCGTGCCATTACCTAACCCCCACCAGGTGTTGCTTTGACATATCTTTGCAAGAAATTAGGATGGGGGGGGGGGGGCCCTCAGTGAATAATCAGACCTTGCTTTTGTAGGTGCAAGTTATACTTTTAAACAGATTAATTCAAAGAGGCCAAAAAGTGTTGCGTGAGTTGCAGATCCCACCCTCAGATTTTCGATTTTGAGATTTTTCTTGGTAGGGCCTTACCTTTCGGCTTGGACTTATGTTAATTGTAAAGTAACTAAGCTATTTAGAAAGCACACCATAGGTAAATAGTGCACGTCATTCATGAGTAATCCATTGAAGGGAGGGTGAGTAGAGAACCATGATTGGTGACACATTTGCATATCTAACAATTTATGCATGTGGTACAAACATGGTGAAAGGTGTATTTTCACTTTTTCCCATATAACCGTGAACTATTGACTGTTATGTACAAAGATATATTCCAAAATCGAATGGTTGCATCTAAGTAAATTTTAATCATATTCACCTAAGCTAAGGCAAAATTTAATTGCAAAGTGAACAGCCTATTTGCCTTTAATACATCTACCCCTGTGTGTACACCATGCTGTGCATATGCCACAGGCACAGGTATGCACAAAAAAATGTTAGGGAAAAAGTTGTATTTTGGCATAAGAGGCATACAACATCTTTTCCACCAAAAAATCTTTCTCCTTTTTTTTCCAACTTTAGTTCTGCTTTAAACATCAATTGTGTATTAGGAACTGAGCCGTAACTTTTATGGGAAGATCAAAGTCTTCCAAAAATAAATCTCGTAAACAAGAATTGGGTCTTGTAAACCTTGGTCACAATAAATGTAGGGGCAGAATATGCCTCTTGCAGTAAAAATGCTGTTTTTACGTCAGATGCGGTTCTTTTCTATATTCAGCACTGCAGTTAGAAGATTGATAATACCTTCCAAGAGGGGGGAGTGAATGGTTCAGGTGCCCGCAGTGTCAGAGTCGCTGCATTAATGTAAACTAATTGCCTATACTATACAATAAAGCCAGCCTCTCAGCCCTCATTAGAAACAAGCAGCCGCTGCAAAGCCATTTGTGTTTGGGCAGCCTCTTCCGATTTACAGTCTAGCTAGTAATTATCAAGTCTGCATTGTGTGAGGTTTGTGTTTTATGGACAGCCTTCGTTGGGTGATTTCCCCGGGTTCCCTGCATGGCAGCCTGTGATTATCCTCTTTTTCTCCTGGCCTTTTCAACAGATCACAAGCTATTTTATAGCATTTGTGTTAACCTTTGCTGTCCCAGCTTGACACTGCGCTGTGGGGCGTTGTTAGCAGGAACAAGATAAGTTGTGACAGTCATTAAGAAGACTGGCAGTCATTAAAAAGGCCTTGGCTATAGTGTCAGGATATTCTGTAGTAGTATAAACCACCTTGTAGAGATTCGCCACAGGCTGTGCGGTCAGATCCTTCCCCAACTTGGTCTTTATGTTGTGGCCCCAAGTGTCACTGTGCCATTTCTAGGAACCTCTATTGTCCATTAACATTTGCTTGTGTTTTCTTGCTTGTAGTTTTGAAAGATCCTAAAATGTATTTGTAGTGCTTGGTGAGCAAATGGAAGTTCTTTATTAAGAACTAAGATTTAGAAACCAGGGCCAATCTATCCATTTATTTATTTTTGTCTTTTTGCCTCGTTAATAAATGCAATTCACAGAGTAGTTTGTTAGAAGAAAATACACGTTTAGTTCCTCTGCAAAAAACTGAATGTAGAATGAAAAGCAGGGTCATAGGACTAGATGTACAGAGAGAAGTAGTGATTGTATGCATGCATGTTAGGCTCCATTTACACGGGACGCCATTTCAACCTCCCTTGAACATTTTATCTTGACAGCTAGAAACCGGCGTCTAAAACTTCAGTTTTGCATGCCGTGTTTTGGCGTGTTTAGCGGCGTTTTGGCGCGTTCGCATCTAGAAGCGTTTTTGAAAAAAACTGACAGGCAAGGGCAGGAGGGGGGAGTTGAAGCCAGGCAGAGGAGAATAGGAGAGCTGCTAGTGACAGACCATGGGCACTCAAGATCAGCTAATATGATGGGGGAGTCAGCACTCGGGTGGGGAAGTCATGACCTGCCATTGTCAAACAGGTATTTTAGGGGATGCAGAGGGACCATGCTGCTAATTGCACATTAAAGAGACAGGAACAGCTTTTTTTTTTTTTTTGGGGGGTGGGGGGCTGTTAACAAATGCTTTAAGTACAGTGTTGGTGGTAAGGTAAAAGGATAAAGTGTGATCCTCAGTTCCAGCCTGCAGACAAAAGAAAAATACTATCTTCTATTAAAACTTGGCTTCGCAAGATAGAAAAAAAACCTTGAGTTGTTGTACACTTTAGCGCACCAGGGGCTAATCCAATGTCCCAATATTTTAGCAGCAGCTGAAAGAACCCTACAATCCCAGTGGGTAGATTATGTACACACAAAATCAGCACTCACTACCAACAATCCTAAAAGTCCCAGTCCATATAGATGTCTTTCCAAAAAGTCCAATGTAGACCAAAAAGCTTCAACAGCGTCCTCTCTGGTTGTGAATCCCTTGTAGTGTATCACTCAAGAAGGGGAAAAAACGCCAAAATGTTACAGCCTCAGAACGCGCTGGCCGTGGGTTCTAGTTTCAGCTCACTAACGCCGACGCCATCTACAGCTCAAAAACGTCTGCATTTTTAAGGGGCCATTGACTAACATGGAGAGCTGCAGAAAACTCCGGCGTCAAAAAACGTCCGTGTGTATGAGGCCTTGGAGTGGCCTTTATTATGGCCAGCCTGTGCAATAACCATGCTGTCTAATCCGCTTCTTGATATGCCATACCTGTGAGGTGGATGGATTCTCTCGGCAAAGGAGAAGTGCTTACTAACACAGATTTGGACAGATTTGTGAACAGTATTTGAGAGAAATAGGCCTTTTGTGTACATAGAAAAAGTCATAGATCTCCAGCTCATGATAAATAAGGGCAAACACAAAAGTGTTTCGGTTTATAATTTTGCTCAGTGTGTGTATATGTATGCGTGTGTGTGTGTGTGTATATATGTATGTATATATATATGTGTATATATATACACACATATACACACACACAGTTGTGCTCATAAATGTACATACTCTCGCAGAATTTAATTTCTTGGCCATTTTTCAGAGAATATAAATAACACAAATACCTTTCTTTCACTCATTGTTGGTGTTTGGTTGAAGCCATTTATTATCAATCAACTGTGTTTACTCTTTTGAGATCATAATGACAACAGAAACTACCCAAATGACCCTGATCAAAAGTTTACATACCCCAGTTCTTAATATCGTGTATTGCCCCCTTTAACATCAATGATAGCGTGAAGTCTTTTTTGTGGTATTTGTGGATGAGGCTCTTCATCTTCTCAGGTGGTAAAGCTGCCCAATCCTCTTGGCAAAAAGCCTCCAGTTCCTGCAAATTCTTGGGCTGTCTTGATGAACTGCACATTTGAGATCTCCCCAGAGTGGCTCAATGATATTGAGGTCAGGACACTGAGATGGTCACTCCAGAACCTTCACCTTATTCTGCTGTAGCCAATGACAGGTTGACTTGGCCTTGTGTTTTGGATCATTGTCATGTTGGAATGTCCAAGTACATCCCATGCGCAGCTTCATGGTTGATGAATGCATATGTTCTTATTTTTTTATAACATACTGCATTCATCTTGCCATCAATTTTGACCAAATTTCCTGTGCCTTTGTAGCTCACACATCCCCAAAACATCAATGAATCCACCTCCGTGTTTCACAGGCCTTGTTGACTCCTCTCCTCTCTGTAGCATTTATGGTTGTGGCCAAAAAGCTCAATTTTGGTCTCTTCACTCCAAATGACTTTGTGCCAGAAGGTTTGAGGCTTGTCTCTGTGCTGTTTGGTGTATTATAAGCAGGCTACTTTGTGGCATTTGCGTAGTAATGGCTTTCTTCTGGCAACTCGACCATGCAGCCCATCTTTCTTCAAGGTCCTTCTTATTGTGCATCTTGAAACAGCCACACTACATGTTTTCAGAGAGTGCTGTATTTCACCTGAAGTTATTTGTTGGTTTGCATCCCAAACAATTTTCCTGGCAGTTGTGGCTGAAACTTTAGTTTGGTCTACCTGACCGTGGTTTGGTTTCAACAGAACCCCTAATTTTTCACTTGTTGATTAGAGTTTGAACACTGCCGATTGGTATTCTCAATTCCTTTGATATATTTTATTATCACTTTCCTGTTTTATACAGTTCAACTACCTTTTCCCGCAAATCCTTTGAGAATTCTTTTGCTTTCCCCATGACTCAGAATCCAGACAAATCGGTGCAGCACTGGATGAAAGATGCAAGGGTCTGTCAGGAGTCCAGAAACTCATTGACCTTATATATATATATATATATATATATATATATATATATATATATATATATATATATACATACACACATACACACACACACACACACACACACATTACAAGCAAACAGATCACAGGTGAGGATGGTTACCTTTAATAGCCATTCAAACCCCTTTGTGCCAACTTGTATGCATGTTATCATGCACAATCACCAGGGTATGTAAACTCTTGATCAGGTAGTTTCTGTTATGATTTAAAAAGTGTAAACACAGTTGATTCAGCCAAACACTAACCATGAGTGAAAGATTTGTTTGCGTTATTCATATTCTTTGAAAAATGGCCAAAAAAATCATAAATTCTGCCAGGGTATGTAAACGTATGCGCACAACTGTGTGTGTGTGTGTATCCCTTTAAGCCCAGTACCGATTCCACCGTGCATCAGTCACTCTATATACCTTACCAAATGTAAGGTTAACGATGTGCCATTAATTAGTCCTCTCTGATGAGAATTCCTTGCTCTTGCATCCAAAATGGTGCATAAAACCTCCAAGAAGTGAAAGATAAAAAACATGGAATACCGCTTTAAATTCTAAACTGTGCAAAAAGTGTCATACCACTCACATTAACATGCATACACGAATGCCATAACCAAATGTGAAACTGTCTCCAACCTACTGATCAGTTTTTGGTCACACCATGCACCTTACCAAAATGCTATTCAGTAAGTGTTGTTTTTATGGATGTAGTTGTAACTTCAGCAATCCTCCCTACCCTCCATTCTTCAATATTAGGACTTTCCTATGCAAGACATTTAAAAAGGGCCCGTAGTGAAGCAGTACGGTTAAAACCCAATGTTTAATATGCAAAAACCTACTTAGAAACAAAAGCTTGTTAAAATGCTTGTAAACCTCAATTAAGATGGCTGCCACATCACTTCCAGCGTCTGACGTCACCACTGACACGTTTCATCCAATGGACTTCTTCCCATTCTGGGAATAGGATTGTTGGTAGCGAGTGCTGATTTTGTGTGTATGACATCCTTGAATATTGCCTTGCCAAAATGTTGTAGCTCATTGGTGATATACTTTGGCTATGATTACCTTTTGTTCATCGTGAACTTCAGAACTTCCTCATCGTTCAGGCCCTTATAAACCAGTTGACCATTTTGTTTCCGTGTTCTTCTCAGCAAGCAAGACCCCTGAATAACCTTTGCATGCATGCAAATAAAACAAAAGGGTTCTGAAATATGAGTGAAAATATAGCAGCTTTATCAAACGTTTTGAATTTAATGTCTGAATTTTTATCATCCTCACAGAAAGTTGATAATTACTTTGGGCCGGAAGCAGAAGAGAAAGATTGAATCCTCAGATGATGTCTCTGATACTGACACAACTCCTCGGACTCTGAAAGATGAAGATCCTCAGGTGAGTCATTCGTTTTCTGCACACTGCAAGCTAGAACCATTTCACTGGATAAGTGAAAGGACTGCTTTATTCAAAATAATTACTCAGTTGAAGAAGAATTCTGGACAAAATGTTTATTTGCATTGGTTAAGTGCTCGTTTTTTCCAGGGGTGTAAGGAAAAGCTATACTTACCTGATCCTTAGATCCTCTAGAAAACCGCGCTTTCCCACGTCCAGTGGTGGACTGTTCCTGCCATCCACACATCCAGAGCCTGTCTATGGGTGTGATGATGTCAGGAACAGTTCATTCACAAGACCTCTAGCATGCTGGGGAACAGGAGCGGCAGGGACTGGTCTTGTGCTTGGAGGATTGGCGAATTAGGTAAGTATATCTCCGCTCTGCAATCCCATAGACAGAAGAGGAGTAGTTAACCCATGCAGTGTAGGCACAGCCCCATTGCATGGGCAAATTAAAAATTTTGCCTAGAGTTCAAGATTAGCCTGGGGTAGAGTTTTATCTTCTGCCTAATTGTGAAAAATTGTGAGGCTCCAGGCTAAAGACCCCAATCTACAGCTATATCTTGGTTTTCTCAGGTAATTTGGGCCAAGTTATAGACTCCATTGCAGTGTTTCATGCCCTGTCATGGTTCTTCCATAGCAATATATGGAGAATATAACAATGTAATTACCCTCTTCACAATTATTGTCAGGAATATTGGTTTACTTTTCAGTTAGCTTCATCTGCTATTTCTTTTTTGCTTTGAAGATTCTCTTCAATATAAAGAGAACTGCAAGTTTTGTGTGGCTGATGACAAGTTGAATGACATGCTGGCAACTGTTTCATAAGTACTCCAATGTTGCTATAGCCCCACCAAAATTCTCAGATCCTTCCAACTGCTGCAGCTATTACAAAGCCAGATGGTGCTTTTCTGATTATCCATGATTTCTCTCCACCACAAATTACTGATAATGGGGAGCCCAATTTTGGCAGGCAAAATTGATATTAATTGTTACAGTAAAGTCTTGGAGTGCTGCTATATGAAGCTGGTGGGAATAGCTTTTGTATAGCTTGAATAGCTTTTGGTGGAGTTGGCACATTACTATGATGTAATATCACCTCCTCCATTTGTTCTTTATTGCCTCTTTTCTGTTTATTTCTTCTGTTTTTTAGGTCAATGTGAGTTGTTGGGGTATTTCCCTAGTTCATAGGCAAAGTGTGAAGGTAAATGAATATTTCATATCGTAATTTTTAAAGTGGTTTTTAAGGGAGAAGGGTTTTTTTTTTCAGCATAATGCGTTCTGTGCATGAAGGTAAAAAAAACCTTCTGCATGCAGCTCCTGACCCAAGCCCCCCTATACGCACCTGAGCCTGATCTTTATCCAGCGATGTGCTCAAGAGCTGAACTCACTCCCATTCGCTCCCGCTGCTATCAATAACAGCCGGAGAGGATGAGGCAGGGCCGAGCCGTGCACTGTGTGTCTTATGGACATACATAGGTGGCTTTGGAGCTAGCATGCGCAAGTGCTCCCATAGTAAGCAGCTTGCTATGGGGGCACTCGGTGCGACAGGGGAGCCAGGAGTGCCGACGGGGGACCCGAGAAGAGGAGGCATGGGGCTGCTCTGTGCAAAACTATTGCACAGAGCAGGTAAGCACAACATTTTTGTTAAAAGGAAACCATGAACAGAAACCTTAAAGTGTTTGTAAACCCATCAAATAAAATCTATGCCAGCCCCTCTATTAGAGCCTGGTATAGCACACTGTATAGGTCTTTTATAAAAACGAAGCTTGTAAATACCTATTTAGAGCTCTCTTCAGGCAGGTCACGTGACTCGCACTGTAAAGCTCCTATGGATGACTTCTGAAGGAGGGACAGAGATCTCCCTCTGACGTCAGCTGGGGAGGTCACATGGCTGCTCAGCCCCTCCCACAGTAGCCCTGGAAACTGGCCGAGAGTCATGTGACTGGCCTAAAGATTGGACTAAACAGGTATTTACAAGCCTCATTTTTTAAAAAGAATAATAGTGTGGTATGCCAGGCTCTAATAGAGGGGCTGGCAGTGACCATTGTAAATTTATGTTACGAATAGTGGGGGGGAGGACAGAGACAACTGAAAAGGCAGGAGGGGGTTAGTGAGGGAGAGAGATGAGCAGAGAGGGGGTTGCAAGAAGTGCAGGGAGGGAGTTTTTTTTTTTTACGGTTTAGAGAGGGGCAGATTACACAGCACAAGCACTGTGCTGTTTAATCTGCTTTAAGGGACCAGGATCTGTATTTTTTTTTTTTTTGGGTTAACAAACACTTTAAGCAGAGTATACATACTGAGTTTTCTTTCATTCCACTAGCAGGTTGAATGGAAAAAACTGACAGATCCCAGCATTGACCCAAACTATGTCGATGCAGGATCTCTCAAGCTGCTATTGTATTGGGAATCTCCCCTCCCCCATCAGAATACGCAGATCAGCCATTGGCTGCGAACTCTGATCGAGTGCTGGTTTTCTGGTTGATCAAACACTGGTTTTCCAGCATAACCATTCTATAGAAACTGGTCAATGGACTGGCCTCTGTTGAACAAGTAGCAGTACATATGTCCAGAATTTGTCTGGTTCCTGCTGAACCGGCACAACATTTCAGTACATGTGTACCAGGCTTTAGTTACACCTGTCCTCTGTAGGGAAAAAAATGATATATATCATTGGGTATTATGTCCATGTAAGACTTTTTCTCTAAGCACCTGACAGATCGGTTGGTCCTGTGGTGTAATTGTTAGTGTCCAGCATGTTACTAGTGCCTAGGTCCATGGTACATGATATTATTCTAATAATTTGTTGTTACAGATAATGGGTTCACAATTCCCAAACCTCTAAGGGCAGCTCCTATTCTGGAGAAATAGATTCTTCATCTGACATGCCCAATAGACATGAACCTAGATCTAGCGGTAATAAAACCTAAAAGTAGTGGTTATAGAATAGAATATGTAATATTTCTTTATAATACTAGTGAAATGTTTTTGATTTTTTCTTTGGAGGGAGGTGATAAGTTCTGTGTAGAATCGAGCTGGGTTTGTGTAGGTGAGAGAGGGACTATTGGGACTGTAGATAGGCCCCATATTGGAGGAAATTTGAGGAAGAGCTCTAAATTTTCTTCAGTCTTCCAGGCTGCCACCCTGACCTGTTTCTGTATATTGAAGTAAAGTAAGATATGTCACCAGTGGTATGTGTATTAATGAAAAAAAAAATAACTATGAGTTTGGGTTGCCAAGGCGTGTTTGAGCTGTAGGTATTGGAAAAACCTACACTGGGGGAGACCAGACTCCTCCTGCCCCCCCCCCCCCCAAGCTGGGTATACACGGGCCAAATGTCGGGAGACATCAGCCGTTAAAAAGTCAGACATTTGGTCTGTCAGGCAAGAAGTCGGCCGTTCGGACGTACATACGGGAAAACCAGCAGCCGACTGAATCCCGATCAGCGCTCACAGCGAATGGCAGAGAGCTCTGATCGTAGTGTTCTCACGGGGGGACCGCCCTCCTGTCAGAACACAACCGCTCAGCAAGGGAGATTGCTGAACTAACCTCGCATGGATAGTACAGCGGCTCCGACCGGAGCTGTCAGGTTTGTTGAACAAAAAAAAAAACGAATCGTGTGTGCCCGGCTTAAGGCTGGCCATAGATAGAGCAAATATCTTTCCTGCAACCACGAGATTCGAACCATCTATGGCCGGCTTAAGTGTCTGAAAAGTTTTGCTTATATTTATTAACATACTGGTGAATATAGCACACTTTCCTGGTCTTCCAGAGCTCAAGCCCTTGCAGTTTATTAGGTTTTCATAATTTACACTATTGCATATTGAAGTATATTGCATATATCAATACAAAAGAAAGCCGACACACTGGAACTGCAGTAATCCAAATTTTCCTATTATTCCATTTCGACCATATACAGGAATAGGCTTACATGTTTCAGCAACAACTGCCTTGTTCACAGCACAACATTCCAAATAAACTCACTTGCATAAATGCTCCTGTGTAGTCATATAATCAAGGTGCAATTCAAAACACATGGTTCTCCTTTCCCACTTAGGTTAAGGTATCAAACAAATCCTTTCTAGAAACATCAACACCAATATATATCCCCCTAAGGGAAAAAGGAAAAATTGAAAGGTAACAATAGAAAGGATGTAAAAATATAAAGTAGAAAATAAACAATAGAAAAGTATGTGAGAATCAAAGTTATAAACTGCAGTCGACAGATGGACAAGGGTCGTCATCTGAATGGCATCCACACATAAAGATCATGTCGTGGCAATCCAAACCCAGTGGTCCCAGTCTTCCATCATCTACCTAAGGTCCACAAAAAGGGTCCTATAATACAAGGACACCCAATAGTGGCTGGAATTGGATCACTTTTGGAAAGACTGGACCACTGGGTTGACCAATATTTACAACCATTGGTCAAAAGACTTTCAGGTCATTTGAAGGATACCACTGCGGCATTGAATGGCATAAAACAGGCAAAATGGTCATGTGGATGCACCTGGATATCAATGGACGTTAAGTTGTTATATTCTTGCATTCCACATGACCTAGTATTACAAGCTGTTGGTTACCATCTCAAGCACTATGGGTCATATTCGCATGAGCAGAAGGAATTTATAGTTCAGGCAATTGGCTTCCTTTTGAGGCACAACTACTTCATGTTTAACAAACAGTTTTACCTGCAGAGTAGAGGTGCCTCAATGGGAGCCAAATTTTCCCCCTCATTAGCAAATTTGTGTATGGGTTGGTGGAAGGAGAAGTCTCTTTTCTCCGTCTCCAATCCTTTTTGACCCACATTGCTTGGTATGGACGTTTACATAGACGACGTGTTGTATGGAGAGGCAACCCTGTGGATATAGAGTCTTTGTTATGTTATTTTAACAGTAACACACTTAATTTGGAATTTAGTGCAGAAACTCATCAGGAAAACATTAATTTTCTTGACATCACTTTAATGGGCGATATTTCCACAGGTGAAATTAATTCCCTGCTCCTGGCTACAAGCTGCCATCCAACTCATACAGTTCATGCTATTCCTATTGGAGAATTTACTAGGGCCAAACGCAATTGTTCTACACAATTGGGTTATGATAAAGAATGCTAGATTATTTCCACAAGACTACGTATGCGACAGTATGAGGATAATAATATAGAAAGGGCCAGATCCATAGTAAATAAAAAAGACAGGAGGTCCCTTCTTGATCAAACTAGACCTAGGAGAAAACAAACAAAGGGAATAGCCAATCCTTTGACTTTTGTAACTTTGTTTTCCTGTGAATTTATCCAGGTGAAAAATATTGTATTAAAACATCTTCCCATCTTAGCTACAGATAGTGATTTATCATCGCTAGTCCAGACTAGATGCAGGTTTTCCAGCCGATGAGCTACAACTCTTGGGGATATTTTATCCCCTAGTTTATTCCAGGATAAAAAACAGAGCCGAACCTGGTTGCATGATACAGGTTCTTTCATGTGTGATATGAACACTTGCAGATTCTGCTCCAAGCGCTGTAAAAAATTGGGCGTAGTTCGTTCGTGCAATGCCAACTAGAAATTTAAAATGAAAGAATACATAAATTGTGGCACAAAAAATGTAGTGTATGCCATCAAATGCACCAGATGTAATTTACAATATGTGGGATGCACCGTGAGAGCGCTGAGAACTAGAATCAGCGAACACTATTACGGTGCATCCCAGATTTCAGATAAGGGTTTGCCCAATGTTTCTAGACATTTTAAAAAAGAACATTTGTCAAATATGTCCTCATTTATTTTCTATGGTCTTGAAAGATTGAAAAAAACACCTTCGGGGGGGGGGGGGGGGATCCC
>BLSH010151615.1:127187-179052 GCA_018402905.1 Glandirana rugosa | reverse complement strand
GGGTGGATTCACGTGATCAGCACTGTTCAGGCAGAGTGTCATGCAGCCTCAGAGGAGGATGAAAACGCCTCCTACAAACAGTGGCGTATTTTGGTTTTGTGCTGCCCTAGGCAAGACTACAATCAAGTGCCCCCCCCCAACTAAATTTTTCCCACCCAAGCCGCTTTAAAATTGCGCACGCCCATGCAACCGCGGGAAACTACATACATTTTACTAGCCATAGGCGACGCTACAAAAGCGTTTACAGGTTACCACTTTATATTTACAGAGGAGGTCTGGTGCTAGAATTACTGCCCATTTACTGATGTTCACAGTGATTCCTCACGTGTGGGACATTTGCTGTTTACGTGCGTGCAGGGCCAACATACGTTCGCCTTTTCATTTTTTTTTTTTTTTTTATTGCTGTCACATGCAATGTAAACATCCTTGTGACAGCAATAGGCACTTGACAGGTATTCTTTATGGAGAAATCTGGGGTCTATAAGACCCCAAATCCCTCCTCTGCACTCAAAACACCACAATTTGTTTTGTTTTTTTGTTTTTTTTAATGCTTTCGATTTTTAAAAATAGCACCAATGGTTTCCGAGTAAACTGGAAGTAATCTCATGTCATCGCTTCCAGTTTACGGTTACGAACAGCCGATCAAATCCGATTCCCCGATCTGCTTCGCAGTCCGGCCAGCCGGCAGACACACAGGCTGATTGCTCGGGTCTCCCGGTGGGGTGGGAGAGCCACAGAAGGCGGTTGGGGGGTACTGTCTCGCTGTTTGTAATAACAATAAAGCGGCTAGTAAGCCTCTCCAATTGCTATTACAAGAGAGCCGAACGCTGGCTCTAAAAAACAATACTGACTGCTGCAGGCATCATCCCGTGACAGACGTTGCCCCCCTCAAAATTGCCCCCCCAAGACAAACGCCTTGTTTGCCTTGTGATAGATACGCTCCAGACTACAAGCTTTAACCAGTGCTCGGCTGGACACTGCTAGTCACAGGACTGCTATATACTGCTGATGAGAAAAGGTATTTAGCAGTTTATATTTATATAAAATAATTGCCTTTCCAAGTTCTGTGTCATGTGGAGACCAGATATAATGAATGCAGGGTCCTGGGTTTAGCAACACTTTAACAAAATGTTAACAATCTCTTGAAGAAAGAAAAAACACAACACATAGTATTTAAAGGGAGAAAGTTAGGAGAGTTATGGAATGGGAGGTGGGGAGAAAGTCAGAGGTGAAAATGAATATGAAACTGTTTAGTACTGAGGTCTACGTTTAGGCTGGCCATACACTTCTCAAAACTGGCCGGACTGAACTAGCTGAATTTCAACCAGTGTGTGGTCTACTTGTTTGGCAGAAGTCGATTATTCAATTTCCATTGAAGAGAGACATGTCAGATAGTTTTGGACAATCCTTCACCTAATCATCTACCTAATTCTGTGGTTGTATTTTTTTCATTAAAATAATCTTAACTCAAATCGTTCTACTTTCCTGCTCTGTGCAATGGTATTTTTCTGGGGTCTGCCAGTGCTCTCCACTCCTCCCTTTTCTCCAAACACATGGCTTGCTGAGGGGGCGCATTTCCAACTGGGCTGTGTACGTCCATAGACACACACAGTGCGACTCGGCCGCAGTGATAGCAGCATAGCATAGGCTCCCGCTCCTACCTATGCCTCCTGCTGCAGACGACAGAAAAGCCAGCTAAATGGGTAAAGTTGGCTGGAGGAGGAAACAAACATTGGAGGGTTTTTTACCTTAATGCAGAGAATGCATTAAGATCAAAAACCTTTTGCATTTAGAACCACTTTGGGCATATAGAAAGTTGCAAATCGTCCCTGTAGTAATCTTCTGCCTACAAGGGCATTTGATAAGAATCCCTACCTGATGATCTTATAGACAGTGTATTGTTTTTATTTGGCTCAGACTTGTTCCACTGATATGTATTAAAGTGAATATAAACGATCACCTAGTAAAACAATGCATTCAGTTTAAAATAGAAATGAAAGGCAAAATATTTGTGTATAAATACCTTTCTTTCCCCTTTTTTTATAAATGATCACATTCCCTCTCTTTTCAGCTGCATAAGAGCTGGGGGGAGGAGAAGCAGCAGTACACGAAGTTTCCCATTGAATGGCTGTGTAGCGGGGGCATGACAGGACAAGTCTGATCATTGGAGAAGAGTATACAGAGTTCCCAGCACAGCTAGAGAACTGACCACGGTGCGCTTTCATGCTTAGTGTGGTCCTTTTTTAATTGGAAAGCAGAGGGACAAGCAGGAACACCCAGGATTTCACATAAAGGAAGCGATACAAGGAGAATAGGATACTTTCTCATACAAGTATATGGTACAGCAGCCACATATCAGAAATATGAAGTGTTGGGGTAACAAACACTTTAAAGCTGATCTGTAGGCACTGAATGAAATTAAATTTCCCTATTATGTTAAATGTAGTTTTTCCATATGAGTTCCAAAGATTTTGGTTTGAAATCACTTGTAGTTTCCTGTATTGACAGCCAGGGTGCCAATGTCTATGGTCACTGTAGAAACCCCTGTACGTTAGAATAGAGCAGCCACTGACATACCCCCATCTTTCACAAGAATACATTTCCAGGCCTTGTAATGGGTGTTAGAGTGAATGGAGCATGTTGTTCTTACTGTATCTCTCAGATCCAAGGTTTCTACACCTTTGTAGCCACATAGCTTAAAGCAGAACTCCGGGCAAAAACTTTTTTCCATGTCTTTGTTGCTTATCTCCTACCTTCACCAACTATGCCATCCATCATCTTCTGAGCTCTGTAGTTTGTCTGTAATAGCCTGCTGATTTTGCTGAAAAAACATTACTGACCTGCGATATCCTGTTTGTAAGACTGGTGGCTGCTATTCCTCCTGTACTCCCAGCCACCGGTCTTGGCACTTCCCAGTTGTAGTTCTCTACAGCAAGCAGTAACTTGTACTTCCGCCCCCGCTTCCTGTAGTGGGCGGAGGGGTCTCGCATACCCTGGTCTGTACTGCCCGTGGAGGGGGTGTCCTCGTTGTCCTCCCTCCTCCTCTGCTTCCTGCCAGTACCGCCCCCACCCCGTCCGCCTGTCATCTCTCAGTGCAGCATGGATTGTTAGGAGACAGAGTGGGGATCTTGGGCTGTGATAGATCTTGTATATGAAACACCTCTTGCCGTAATGTCCCGCCTCCTGGACCAGCATTGTGATATACAGTGCATTGTTCCAATGCCGGTCCAGGAGGCAGGACTGTACGGCAAGTAGTGTTTCATATACAAGATCTGTCACAGCCCGAGATCCCTGCTCTTATCGTCCGGCCGGCCCTCCTAATAATCCATGCTGCACAGGTGAGGCTGCACTGGTGGGCACAGATGAGACCGCACTTATGGGCATAGGCTGAACTGGTGGGCACAGATGAGACAGCACATATGGGCACTGGTGGGCGCAGATAGGTGGCACTGGTGGGCACAAATAGACAGCACTGGTGGGCACAGGCAGCAATGGTGGGTACAGTTAGGCAGCACTGGTGGGCACAGGCAGCACTGGTGGGCACAGATAGGCTGCATTGAGGCGGCACTGATGAGGCTGCATTAATAAACTGCACAAATGGACACTGAGGCTGCACTAATGGGCACGGAAGGCTGCACTACCTCCTGTGTTCAGAATGCAGCAGGGTAGCTGCTCAGCAAAGGACACAGAAGCAAGTGGAGATCACTAAAGTAGCATTGTCTAGTTCATGGATTTTCAGGTGTATCGGCCAGGTATGTATTAACATTGTGATGATAATTTTTTGGAAAAAAAGCACTAGTCCAAAAGCATTACATGGCATTTTGTAGATGCCTGCAGCTCTGTAGAGGTGTATAGCGCAGTCATTGTACAGTACTACTAAACAAATGAGCAGAACCTGAATCTGTAATATGGCTTCACCCCATGTACATATACTTTCATACAACAAACATACAGTTTAGCTGTTTTTTAGGTTATGTTTAGTAAGTTTAGCTGTGCCAGGTATAATTAGATCTCTACTCATTCTTAATAGCTGATATTTAGAGGTGCACCGAATGGAAATTTTGGTACCGAAAATGCAGGATGAAAACCTAAAATGAGAGTTTTTAAAAAATATTTATATTTTTATATATAATTGTATTCTATTCTACTTTTTAATTAATAGCATCTGTGAGGAACGTGGGTATCAGATCGCTGCGTTCCTCAGCAACAGGTGACCGAGGACCCCCCTGATCTAATACCGCACGTGTCACGAATGTAAAAATATCACTCTCAGCTGCTTTCAGCACAAAGATTTCCCAGTTTGTGGGACCACCGTCTAAATGCCAACTACTGATAGCGATTGCTACTGGGCTAATTCAAACAATTAACCCTTTCACTGCCACCACCTCTACTTTCGGAACTGAGCGAGAGGAACTCAGAATTTCAGCAATACTGGTATTTCAGAATAACCACCTGTAACACACGCTGTCACCGCAGACAGGTATATCCAGATGCATTAAGAGCTTTAGGGACAAAATTAACACTTTCAAAATAAGGTTTAATAATGAAAAGGTCATGTTTTAGGTGCGGTAAAATATTTACAGAAAAATAAAAGAAGGTTGCAAAATACTGAGACAAAATATACAGCAAAGGAACAGAATGAAAATACTTGCGTTTGAAATGTCCGTGCCTAATCCGTGTTTCGAAGATTATTTTCTGGTTCTCTGATGTTTCATTGATGGTGATTGAGAACTGACAATTGATCTTGGCAATCCCTTTTCTCTGGATGACAAGGGGTGGAGCCATATACATCTGGCCATTCGCATGAGTGGGCGTTTTCTTAGACAATGTCCAGGGCGGGCCATTGCGATACGTGCCTCCTTAATTCATGCATTGTGTATGAAAAGCATATTTCAAGATAGGGCCGTCTGGCAAATCTCCCAGTAAGAAATTCAATCTCAGCATGCATAAAGCTTTCAAATGACACCAAACATGAAAGTTATGAGACCACCTAGGACCCTGGGGAGGGAATAGACTATTTCTATCCCTCCTAGGGTAACAAGGGGGGAATGTTTATACTTGAATTATCCGGGCCGAAATTCTACATTCAAATATGTACGTTTTATCACTATGGCATGCTCCAAGCTGAAGTTATGACTGTATGGATGTTTTTCTACCTTTTCATGTTGTTCAGAGTTACTGAAAAGGTGAGGATTGCTGGGGATGATTTATGATGTCGCATGTCCAAACATCAGTTTGTTTTATGGTTGTTTAAGATAAGCGACCAGGCCTCTTCTTCCTGACCAGTCATAAACCATGATCAGATTGCCCCCTTTGAAGTTGATCTGACCAGAAAGGGAGGTGATGGAAATGAGGAGTCTTGTCCTACGTTCAAACTGCAATGGCTGACCATCACAAAATGGAGTTGCTTTCCAAAAGTGGGTCAGCCATGCTTGCGTCTCACGCGTGATATCATCACAGCATCAATTAAAATTAATATGAATTTATTGTTGGCACCTTTAGTGCATGAAAAGCTCAAGAAAAATGCTGCCTGCAGTCTCTGACCATCTCTTGTATCATGTCTGCAATCTTACTTAAACACATTGCTAATAGTATTAGCAAAATTTCCATTCGGTGTACCTCTAGCAGACATGATACAGGAGATGGTCAGAGACTGCAGACATGATACAAGAGATCAATGCAGCCTCACCAGTGTCCATCAAATGCAGCCTGACCAGTACCTGTCGGATGTAGCCCGCTGTGCCATGGAGCTGGATTTGAATTGGTCGGACGGCCGCAGTAACAAAGTTCTGCCTCCTATGATACGTCACACTGATTCAATTTACCGGCATTGGATCAGTGTGTCGTCTATCGCAGGAGGCGGGTGTTAGAAGCCTTCCTTAATCTAATATTTATCAATTAACATCACTAACATATGTATGAATGGGTTGGGTTTTTATAGTATGACTGAGTTTTAAATATTTATCACTTCTAGATTTGGAAAAGTGACAAATAAGATTTTACAGTCTATTTGTATAGCTATATAAAAAGATTTCATTAGCCTAAACATTCCTATGGAGAGCTTACATATGTTACTAATTAGGTTTGAGCTAGTTCTCTTTCCTTCCCCCAGCTCAAATGAGATGAGGTTACGCATTTCTTTTAAAGATGCATGCAGGTTTTAGTATGTATGAGTTAATATAAATTCTTTATACTGTAATATTTCTTGATTTAGGATATTAATAGGGGTTATTTTTATTGAATATATACATATCGGTACTGTATATGTTTTATTTGATTTAGATGATAAATATTTAGAATTGATCTTGTATAAGACTTAGTGGGTTAGTTGAAAGGCACCCTCCTCCAACAGAGACATTCCTTAGGCTAGACAGCCCCCCACTGTTGCATAAAAGTGGGAGGTGGTAGAGTTGTAGCCCACGTTTATTGAAAGTTTGCTCAGTTCGTTTGTCACTAGAGAATGTGGGACTAAAAGTCAAAGAATAACTTTATACCAGCCCTATTTAGGAGAAGGCAGGGGTCTGAATTTAGGAGTAAAGCAGTGAACAAAGAACTTTAGTTTCAGAGATGAGTAAGATTCTCACACACACACACCTGATTATATACACAATCTTCATCTCAAGAATAGAACTACATTATTGATATTTTTACATTCTGCATTTTAATATTGTTTTTGTAATATATTTCTATTTTATAATTAAATGCATTTTTAAGTTTTTACATAAGAACTGGAAAGGACTTTCTATTTTTGGGACTTTTCTCATCAATATAAATTACAGAATATCGAGAGAATATTCATATATTCTACAGTGGGACATTGTTACTGTAGCCGCCCGGACAATTCAGCTCCATGACACAGGGAGATTGCCGCTCTGTGTGACAGAGAGGACGGAGGGGAGGACTCTGAATGAGCCGCCAGGATGAAACCCCCACATTGTGCGGTACCCGAGGCGGACCGCCCCCTTTTCTTCTTTCAGCCGTATGCCAAAAACACAGTTTTTAGCCGATTATGTTTCGGCGGCCGAAATTTCGGTGCACCTCTCATATTTAATAGGCTATATGGAAAAATTGCACTATTGAGCGTTGCCTGTATCTGGAAGTGTTGAAAAAAATGATAAAATATGATTATATAGTTTTCAATCATTTCATTAACACTATAATACATTTCCTGCAGGAGAATCCAAGTGAAGAGGATGCTGCAATTGTGGATAAAATTTTATCATCCAGAGTCATAAAGAAAGAGGTAGGAGACAGTATTGATCTGGCTATTGAGTTTTGGCAGGTTGTGAGCGTGTTTACACGTCATTCTTTGCACTTTTGTTTCAGACTCCTTCTGGGATGTTGGTTGATGTGGAAGAATTTTACGTCAAGTACAAAAATTAGTAAGTAATAGTCGTTGAATTGTTTTACATTTATCCTTATGTTAAAGAACTTTTCAAATAAATCCCAACTCAAGCAAAAACCTTATTTAGTTTAGTTAAATTATAAAAGGGTTAGAGCCTCAGTTTGGTTTTAGTAACATCTGTACCACTATTTAGGATATGTCCTCTTCACTTGCTGTCCTGACAAGCAGTATGGAAATTTCTCCACTGAGGACACAGAAAAAATCTGTTCATGTCTGGGTGATGATTGCATTCTACTTTTTTGCATTACAGGAATCAAGGGAAATATCCCAGGTTGGATTACAGACATTATTAAAAGTCTGATCAGAGTTTTAACTCAATAACCATTTTGACTAGAGTTTGATTTTAATACAGTGCAGGAATCTGTAGAGCAGCATTCTTCTGAAACAAACATATTTATTTGGACAAGATCTTGTTATAATTGAGAATTTTGTACATACAGCAAATTCTGGAAGAACAATGCCAACTAATATTTCTATGCTAACTATATATTCATTTTTTTTCCCATCCTATCGCCCATTTGGTTTTGTTGTATAATTGATCAGATGTTGAAAATGATTATTTGATGCAATACTTATGGTAAATCTGCCTATATTATTCTGATTAATAAAACAATCATAATCCATTGACTGTAACTTTAAAAATAATTGATCTGCGTCTTAATCAATTAGTTTGTTTGGCCACACTTGACAGAAAACAACCTCCTCAGGGATAGATCACCAAAACACTGACATTTTCCAACCAAATTAGATCATTTAGTTCTGTAATCCAAATTCTTAAAGCCATTAAAAGTGATTAAAACATTGGTGAAAACAATTTTTGATATATTTGATTAAGATATTAATTTGATTGTTAAACAATCTACCACTAAGAATTTATACTTCTGGAAGATAACAGTTGCACAGCTTTAGTGGTCTACTATCAGAACAGTCATGCATGTAGTCCCCGCGGACAGTAGAACATGTGAATATTGTTATACATATATTGCACTTATTTATTAGCTGCTCATATATAAATGCCCTTTGGGCAAATATCACAACACCTGTACATATGCGTCTTGTGCACAGAAAATAAGACAAATATAATAAAGGTAACAACTGAAAAAAGCAGAAAAAATGTGAATGTATATAGTAAACAGTAGTCCAAAAATTCAATCCGCTGTGATCATGCCAGTGCAGTAAAAAAGTGTAGATCCTATCAATAGATAGCGTCTTGAACAGTAATCCACCACACCACCAATCATGTGAAAAGATCCTCCACCAATCAAGATGTGCCCTTAACAGAGCCCCTGGACCCCCTATTACCGGGGCTCAGGGAACGCTTGTGTGGATATCAGGCTTCCACTCAGCCACAAGGGTTGGTGTCCTCAGCGCCGCCTCCCGGATATACCACCAATGCGTTATGCTGGTTCCTGGGTTCAGACTGGAGGAAGCTGTATTTTGACGGAAGCACCCAAGCTGGGTGCTAGACGGTTCTGTCACAATACTTTGTCCTTTGGAAGATGTAGAGCTGAATTCTAGATAGGCCCGTCAGCCAAGATCCCTTTTGTTCTGGCAACCATTCATTCCAGAGTTTGCAGGTCCATAGGCTTTGCTCCTTATGAAGCTCTGCTAGGCAGTACAATGAGAAGGTGGAAAAAAACAAATTCTTAAAGCCATTAAATGTGATTAAAATATTGGTGAAAACAATTTTTTATATAATTGATTGAGATATTAATTTGATTGTTAAACAATCTACCACTAAGAATTTATATTTCTGCAAGATCACAGTTGCACAGCTTTAGTGGTCTGTTATCAGAACAGTCATGCATGCAGTCCCAGCAGATAGAACATCTGAAGCTACTTTAAAAAAAAAAAAAAAGTGGCGGTTTGCAAAAAAAACAAGCATACATACTCAACTATATGGCTACAGTATTGATTTGATGCTGAACCTGTTCCCTGCTGACTCTACGCCGTGAACTGAGCAATCAAAGACTGCTGATCGCTCCGGTCTCAGTCTTCAGTGAGTAGAGAGCTGGTTACGGTCAGTTGCCTGCTCTCTGCTCTGCTTCTCCATAGTTCACTGGAGCGCTGGGCTCTGGAGGGGGCAGGAGTAGTTGGCTTAGGCTCTCAGTAGCATGCCAGGCATCTGGGCGGATCGCAATATTGTCGTCAGGATCCCTGCAGAGCTTGGGCTGACTGACATCAGCCACCAGCAGCCTTTAGCTCACTGTTATCTGAATATGAGACACAGGAGTGCAGAACTAAGTGCACACCTGTGTTCCCTAGGAGAAGTACGGCCAAAAAAGCTTTGGCCATACTTCTTTTAAGCACATCGTTTTTTTCTGCAGAAAAAGGGGCAATACTTTTGATTGTCCAAGGAAATCTTCTAATAGCGATTAGTTCCACACATCCATCCCAGTGTTTGCCAAAATTACCTATAGCCATTAGAATATTGTTTCCTGATGGCAGCACCAGTCAGGTACCTATGGCTGAATATTATAGGGAAATAGTCAATCCCCTTTGCTACTATCCAGCCAATCTCGAATGCTTCCTCAAAAGAAAGATGTCCTGTTTTCTATGTAGGGAAATGGCCCATGTGTATATACTATACTTTATCTTATAAGTGGTGTGTTCCCCTGCGCTACCACTAGTAAATGAATGTGAATGTGCCAAACAAAGCTGTATCTAAACAATGTGTGAATGGGTAATGTGAATATGCTGCAGTATGGATCTGTGTTCACAGTTACACATATAAAGCATAAAATAAATAAAAAATACAGCACAATTTGGGGTGCCAGAGGGAGCCCCCATGGAGGCTCTCCCATCCACTCCTGTCTATTTATGGGGGTGGGGGGGTGGGGGGAGACCTTTGTGTATATAGACTTGGTCATAAAATGTTATGCATCTTTCTGTACAATACTTTTACTGCTCTTACCGTCGCATTGGTCACTTGTATTGATTTCCACACTTTGCCACATTGTCTTGTTTATTCTCTGCAGTTTAAATGAATAAAAACGTATTGAAAGAAAAAATACCGCACAATATTCTGCCAATTAGTACCAAGTGTAAGTACAAATAAATTGATAGTGCAAGTACAAAAAATAATGAAAGTGATCAGTGCTCCAATATTTCAGTAGTTCATATGCATATGAAAGAGTTCAAAACTCCTTAAATATAAAAGTGACAGTGCACATGAAAATCCAATAAAGTGCTTCAAATAGTGTAAATGTGCTTAAAACACTGTGTGTGTCTTCCTGTGCTGAATGCTTCAGGAGTTGTGCATTTATCCTCCACCTTAGTGCAATCTGTGCGCTCACCTACATGACGATTAAAAACCACCGTAAACTGTAATATCTTTCATGTCAGGGAAGGGGTCAGTCACCATAGATCTGTGCACTCTTTTCCTGTGGCTTCCGTGTGTTTAAACCTCCAGCGCTCAGATCTAGTCAGCAGGACCTAAAGGGGTGACTGACCCCTTCGCTGATATCAAAGATATTACAGCTGTTGCACTTTATTGGATTTTCATGTGGACTGTCACTTTTAAATTTAAGGAGTTATGAACTCTTTCATATGCATATGAACTATTGAAATACTGGAGCACTGATCACTTTCATGATTTTTTGTACTTGCACTATCCATTTATTTGTACTTACACTTGGTACTAATTGGTAGAATATTGCCCTGTATTTTTATTTATTTTATACTTTATCTCATGTCTTGGGATGCCGTGAAGTCACAAAGTGCCCTAAGAATAATTGGTATGGAATGGAACATAGACTATAAAATGTGGCATTCAGAAAACACCTCTTTACATGCATGTATAACCAAAGCATTTTTTTATAGTTTTGAATGCAATGGGGAAGAATTAGTACTCCAGTTGAGTTTATATTGCTGTTTGTATCCCTGCTGGATATCATATATTCATCTATGGAGCCGGTTCACACATCTCCGGAGTGGCTCTGGTGCGAATTGCACAGGAGTCCTGTGCGTTTTCTGGTCCGTTTTAGGTCCGAATTCAGCCAAAAATTCGGGGCTAGAATCGAACCTGAAACTGTGAACCGGAACGCACTGGACTCCTGCTGTGAGCAGTTACGTGCTGCAGTGTGAACCCAACCTTAAAATAGTCACCGGAGCAGATTGCCTATGCATTCACTTTATGCATGCTGAAAGTTATCTGTTTAAACTGAAGGTAAGGAGACTGTGTGCATCCCTGTGAGACTGAAATGTTAACTGTGTGATAAGCAGCCATGGTGCTTGTATGATTTTGTGCATAGTGTAAGTGATTTGTTGTCCATTTTTTACTGTGTCTTGTAGTGATTTGTTTCCTGCATTTTGCATAACTTAGTGTAAGTGTTTGAAGTGTTTATGGGGACATGCACAATGATGCAACACTGAAATCTATTTCCCTTGATTCAGCTCTTATTTGCACTGCGAATGGGCCACCGAGCAGCAGCTGCTGAAGGATAAAAGAATTCAGCAGAAGATAAAACGTTTCAAGATCCGGCAGGCACAACGAGCACACTTTTTTGCTGATGTAAGCAGAAGTATTTTTCCATTCCCTCAGCATCTAAAAAGGAGTTGAATATCACAACTCATGTAGGCCTGGAAAGCAGTTATCAATATACCTGATTTTTCAGGATTATATAGTGCAATTTACACCATAACAGTACATACTTTATTTCATGTCCCATCGATATGGCAGCAGGTAAAGGAAAAACTGACCAGCAGTGGCAGAGAGAACAGTTAGCCCTGGTTCACACTCGCGCAGCTTTGAAAGCTTGATACTTCAGTGTGATTTCAAAGCCACAGATCAGTGTGATTTGCACCTCCGATTTCATTGCCGTTTGCGACTTCGTTTAACAGAAGTCTATGCAAGTCGCAATGAAATTGGAAAAAAGTAGCGCAGCTACCATTTTTGCGACAATTTAAACAGTTCCACAACGGTGCCGACAATGGGGTGCAACTTCATTGCGATTTGCAACTGTCAAATTACATGACAAATTGCACTGGTATGCACAAGGGCTTAAAACTTTTCCTTAAGCTGGCCATAGATGGATCACAATTTGACTGGTTCTGCAGGACAAATCTCAAACCATGTGTGGCCATTCCTGGTCAACAGAGGTCGATCCAAAGATCAAGTTCAGATGAACATGAATGTTGGAAAATGTTTCCCAATCAGCCAGCCAGTAAGCTACAGCCACTGATCTGTGATTTCTGACAGCACAGGAGTGCTGCTGTCAGAATACAATGGCACAGCGGGGGGACCCTCCATCCACTTTACTTGTGGCTGGGGGGATTCAGCTGGCTGATAAAAAAAGTAGGTGATCCATCTATGGCCAGCCTTACTCTAAAAACACAAATACTTTTGGTTGAAGTTCCACTTTAAGGCCTGTGTCAGCTGAGCAGGTTTGCATGCTCTTTTTTTTCATTTGAAGATATTGGTATGCTGGAGCAGCTTCTGCTGAGTCTCCATGAATGAACCTGTGTCTTTTTTACAGCAGGGCCTCAGCCCCTATAGAAAGACTATAGCATTGTTCCATTAATAATCAGATTGTGTGACAGCCTGTGTCTACGTATGGGAAGCTTTCAGATGTAGTCTTGCGACAACGTTCACCAGATCTAGTGGAGTAGTATGGAGTGAAGATTTTGTGTAGTCTTAGTTTTTAGTGAAAACTGACTGCAAACTACGAAAAATTGGCTTTTTCCATCTTGGCCATGACAATCATATTATTTGTAGATAATAGCTACTACGATTGATAATCTAAACAAAATTTTTGTAAAGATGACCTAGAGGGTATTTCTTGACAAGAGGCAGAGTTAACTTCAAAACTGTCTTTATTAGGGAATATTGATAGAACATTGTCAGGGAGATTCATTTACTTTTTTTTTTTTTTTTTTTTTTTTTTTTATGGATGTACAGATGGAAGAAGAACTATTTAACTCAGATTATGTAGAAGTTGATCGCGTGCTAGAAGTTTCTTTCTGTGAAGATAAAGATACTGGAGAGGCAAGTAAAAAACATTCTGTAGTGCCTAACTAAATGGCTAGTGGCTGTCTAGTTCTCTAAGTTGGCTATTAACCGCTTGCCGACGGCTGATCGGCAATTGACGGCGACAATGTGGCTCTGTAACGCGAATCGCCGTCATACGACGGCGGCCGCGATACAGAGCCACTGTGAGCGCGCGCGCGCCGCCGGAGGCGCGCGCCGCCGGAGGCGCGCGCTCACTGTGTCCGGGGGGGTCCAGGGAGCGGGTCCGGCGGCTTCGATTGCCGCCGGCCACCCGCGATGCCCCCCCCGGAGCGAATGAGCGGAGGTCCGTGTATGTAAACACGGACCTCCGCTCTGTGTGAGGGGGAAGGGAAGTGATCACAGCCTTCTCGTACATGAAGGCTGTGACCACTTCCTTTCCCCAGCTAGGCAAGTCCCCCTACAGTAAGAACACGCCCAGGGAACACAGTTAACCCTTAGAGCGCCCCCTGCAGGTTAACCCCTTCACTGCCAATGGCATTTACACAGTAATCAGTGCATTTTTATAGCACAGATCGCTGTATAAATGCCAATGGTCCCAAAAAAGTGTCAAAACATTCCGACATGTCCGCTGAAATATCGCAGTACCGCTAAAAATCGCAGATCGCCGCCATTTTTAGTAAAAAATAAAAAAAAAATAAAAACCCCAAAAATGAATTCTCATCATCCGTAAATGCGACCACTTTTGCGCAAACCAATCAATAAACGCCGATTGCGATTTTTTTTATCGCAAATATGATGAAGAATATAAATCGGCCAAAAACGGTGAAAAAAAAATGTTTTTTTATATTTTTTTTTTGGATTTGTATTTTAGCAAAAAGTAAGAAATTTGGGTTTTTTTGCAAAATTGTCGCTCTTCTTTTGTTTATAGCGGCGATCAGAAATGACGCAGCGGTGATCAAATACCACCAAAAGAAAGCTCTATTTGTGGGAAAAAAAGGACGCAAATTTCGTTTGGGTGCAACGTCGCACGACCGCGCAATTGTCAGTTAAAGCGACGCAGCGCCGAATCGCAAAAAGTGCTCCGGTCCTAAAGCTGGAAATCCTTCCGGGGCTGAAGTGGTTAAGAATGGGCTCGGGCCTGTTCGGATCACACCCAACAGGAAGCCAGCACTGCACACCGCCAATCATAGGCAGCGCGTGTATGTTCAGCTTCCGGTTGGGAAATGCCTCACTGCCTATGATTGGGGGTGTGCAGTGACGGCTTCCTGGCAGGTTTGATCCGAACATGCCCGAGCCCATCATTATTGGCTGCAAATAAAGGTTCAAAAAGTCAACACGATGCACTTTGTAGACCAAACCTCTCAAAGCAAACTGCTTAGTCGGAATTTACCTAAATACTATTATTAAAGTCCTGTGGTCTCACAGCATAATATTAGCAGATAAGCCAACCATTTCCAGTGTGCTAGCGCTTTGACCTGCAGCAGTTTGCACCCAAATCATAGCATCTTGTCAGGAAAGTCAGAGGTGGTGCTTTCTTACCTCAAACCACAGGACATCATTCTAAGTACTCTACACTGCTTGTGGTGTTGTGTCAAAGTCCTATAAAATATTTCCTTCTCTTCCCAGCACCCCTTCCCCCATTCACATTTGTAATGCACACAGCTGTTTTGCTATCTAGTGATGATGCACATCAGAAATGCTGTTGTGTACAAAGTTTTTCCTTAATGTTTAAACATCGCTGTGATCATTAAGTGAGAAATGGGCCCTTCCCCTTGCATGCAGGGGAATATTTGGTGGTTTTTGATAGTGTAGTGATGTGAATGTCTGTCATTCTTAATGAGAGATCTGCCCATTTCTGTCATCCCAGAGGGCCTGTTCGCAATTGTGTATTTTTGTCTGATATGGTTTCCTATTGAAATAAATAGAAGTGCATTAAAACACGTCAATGGATGGGCTGTTACAGGTCTCATTTCTCATGTCAATCTCCTGTCTGTGAACATGAGGGGAGCTCTTTAGTACGATTCCTGGGATACAGAACCAGGATGTAAAAAAGCTCCTATTTCACATGCCCTTCAAGAGAAAGCAGTTTAAAAGGAGTTGCCCTGACTCTCTTATTAAAGATGTCACTGAGGAAAGAGTACTCCTCTTCCCCAAAAGAAGTAGTCAAGGGCCCTGCCTGGGAGGCCTCCCCCAAGACTGTGAAAAAGGTTCTTTGTACTCAGTCTGCCTGCAACTGTACCCCAAGCCTTCTGACAAGTCGTCTTTCGCATTAAGAGACACCTCCACTTTACAAAGTAGGGGATGTCTATTTACCTTTGCAGACATATGTTCAGCCCACATATCGGAAAAAGGACAAGGTGGAGTTGAGACCTAGAGCCTCCTTTCTTCCTGAGGTGGGTTTTGCCTTTCACCTCAACCTTAAGATTGTTCTTCAGGCCCCTCTGTCTGGCTTCAGTTCACCAGATTCAGATCTCTCTTCATCCTCTGAATGCAGTTTGTGCTATGCATGTGTATCTCACAGCCACTGATTCCTTTGGAAAGATGGATTCTCTGACATACCTGATGATGGTCTCTGTAATGCCCCACTGTTTCTTTGTTACTTAGACAGATCATCATCATTATGGTTTAAAGGATTCAGTTCCATCCCCTGCTGTCAGGGATCCGTCTACTAGATTTGTGGGTGCTTCTTGGGTGTTACAGCATCGGGCTTCTGTTCACAGATTTGCAAGGCTGCCATTCGGTCTTCCATTCACATGTTCTCTAGGTGCTTATTCAGTCCTCTTTTGATGCTATCTTCAGGTGTAGGGTCCTTCAGACTGTTCTTTATGCTGCAGGCAGCCTCCAGTTTTGTTGGTTATTGTGGGTTATTTATTGTTTGGTGTTGGCTACCCCGTAGTTACACTGGTCACGGTTTTACATTTTGCCAGCGTCCAAATCTTGTAGACATTTGATCCATCTTTTAGATGACCGTTTAACTGAGTGGTCAGTGGAATTCTTGTGTCCCTTAATGAACTTCAAGAAATGGATTTTTGGGTAAATCCAAAAATCTAATCTTAGCACTTAACAAAGCTAAAACAAAATGCTTCCAATGGCATATTTAACAGAAAAGGGAGCAAATAAGGGAATGTCATTGCTAGGGTTTACATATGCTTTAGGGCTCTTTCACATGGGCGGACTCTGCCAGTGGATCTGCCTCCTCAGCGAGGGATCTTTCTGCTGACTGGACCATTTACATCCAACTGTTATCTGATCCGCCAGATGGATGGGGAACGGATCCCCTATCCGTGTGTTTTTAGCTGATCGGGTGGGATGTTGATGGGCAATTGATGGTCCGATCGGGTCTACCTAAAACATTTAGAGGCGGACCCGATCAGTCCGCCTGTGTGAAAAGAGTCTTTGGGGGGTTTTATTATTGGTTTAATTCGTTCTCGTTTCACCTTTCAGCCTGTAATTTATTATTTGGTAAAGTGGTGTTCCCTTCCATATGAAGACAGCACATGGGAACTGAAGGAAGATGTTGACCAGTCCAAAATAGAAGAGTTTGAACAGCTACAAGCAATTAGGCCAGACACTAGGAAGGTGGTAAGGATTTTCAGAAATATATATCCAGAAGTTCTATGCACTGAGGTGTATTTAAACTGTGAGAAACTTGTGATAGTCATGAGAAATATTATGTTTGTTCATAGGATATTTCACAAAGCAGCTTCTAAAGCCTTCTTTCTACCCACCATCTACAGCAGCATTTATAAAAGTATTCTAATGCTGTAGTTTGTGAGTGGTTCTTGCACCTTCTATTACTAATGTGTTAATGAGATAAAGAATCCCAGGGAGAGTTCTATTTTTCCTTAAGCTAACAGAAATATTTCCATTATTCTTGTGCTGTATTTATTTGACTGACTGTTTGTACCTGTTTACATTGTTGTATTTGGTATGTTTGTCAGTTGCTGGAGTTACAATGATAAAGTCATTCTTACTGCCTTTTTTCGTACATCTAGCACATTGATATACCCCAGCCTGTGATATTTACAGACCCATGATACCTATTGTGTAATAGTCTTTGAATTTCACTGAACAAAACTCACACTTTACTCTTTTTTTTTTTTTTTTGCAAGGATCGACCGCCCCCTAATTCCTGGAAGAAGATCAACCAATCACGAGAGTATAAAACTGGTAATCAGCTCAGAGAATACCAACTGGAAGGACTTAACTGGTTGCTTTTCAACTGGTATAACAGGTGAATTCTGCACCCCTATATTATATTGTCATTTCACACGCATAAGTAGTGGAATCTGCTTTATTTAGCAGCTAAAGAAGAACATTTTTTTAAAGAATACAGATTACTGATTCTCTATTGTAACAGTGGTTACTGGTGAATGTCAACTATTGGCTACATCAAATTGGTATTAAACCCAAAAATAAAAATGTATTTATCGCAGTTTACTAATCCTTTGAGGTGGCTGCATTCACTTTTCTTTTTTTAGGCCTTTTTTTACCCTTTATTTCCCAGCGATCCAGGCAGAAACTTCCTATCATAGGGTGGCTCCACTCTGGAGGGAGGAGTAACACACCCTTGGATAGAAGCATTGTACGTCTCAGGAGAAGGTAGTGTTAGATGTACTAGCAGATTTAGATAGGCTTTGCTAGTAAACCTAAAGCTGAGCTCCAGCTAACACTTTCTTAGCAGTGTGACGCTATGCGAGGCACCATAATGGACAGGCGGTACTTGTCGCCTCGCATGTGATCACGTTAAGGCGACTAGTGAGAGTCCGACCCGGGTTTTGCCAGCCACCGTGGCAGAGCTGGTTCCGGCCCAGATTTTCTGGTCCACTCAAACCCTCTACACCTGCATTTAATGAGCAGGTAGAGAGCAGAGGAGAGCTCAATCCTGGATCTCAGAGGCAAAAAGCTGAGTGAGCTGTGTGTGTTAATTTGGACTCGAAGACAAAGGTTTGCACTGTGCTTATGTTTTGTGGGTGTCGGAGACAGCCACTCACTGTATAGAGAGGAACCAGACTGTATAGTTTTGTTTTTGTTTTCTGTTTTTTTTCTTATGTTTTGATCTTGCAAACCTGTGACAATAAACCTGGCAAGCCGCCAGATTTTATAAAAACTGACCTCCATGCTGAATCTTTTCCTCTGAAAAGTGATCCCCACAAGCTAATCTCCCACAGCAGTTACAGTGACCTTTTTTTTTTTTTTTTTTTTTTTCCTTTTGGAATAAAGGTTTTTGAATGAATGAATTAAACTTGACCATTGTCAAGTCGTCCGTGGTAAATGGTTTGTCTCTACCCTCTAACTGCTACTTTTGCTGGATAGCTTAATGTGTTAAAAACCAAAAAAAGAATAAAAGGATAAAATCTTGGAAAAAAGAAAACAAATGCAGCCACATCATCAAATTATTTGTAAGCTGTGCTATATGAATTTTCCGTTTTTTTGGTTTAATACTACTTTAAAACCTTAATTAAAATATAGTCTTTGTAAGCCACATAATATATGCACAAAGTATCTCTGTTATAAAACACCATGTCACCTTTACAGGCTATAAGTAGAAGTCATAGCACACAGTATATCTAGCAGTAATGGCTAATCAGGACATGTTTGTACACCAGCCCCAGCTTCTGATTGGCAGCTGTCAGTGGTCATTTAGAAATTGAACGCTGTGCTGTCAAGCTAGGAATATTGCTAATTGGCTGTTCATCCACCTGCACCCAGACTATTAAGACTAGAAATAAAGTTTACCTGCCACTTCTCCCCGAATTGATTGGGATTGCAGTATGTGCCAAAATGTAAAGTCTGTTTAGTGTGATTTAAACAAGGATGCTAGACAGTTCATAAACATTCAGGTCTGTCCTTCATTTATGCAGATAGTTTATTTTAGTAAGAAATTTATATTGTACATTCTTTTTTTATTTAAGCCTGTGACTGACCTTTTTGTAGCACATTTCCTCTTATATAAATGTTAGGTCATTGAGTATCTCACAGATCACAGTAGAAAGAAATCCAGTTTGAAGAGTCAACTGTTGCAAGACTCTGTCACCAGAAACAAGAGTGCCAAGCTGATTGCAACTGCAACACAGCAGAGAACTATTTGGTGTGAATCGTGGTGTAATATGTAACCTGTTCCAGCAGCACCCCCCAGGCTCCACCCACACAGCCGCATCATTCATTCACGGCCATCTACATTGCCTTGAAAAGTATTCGTACCCCTTGAAATTTTGTCATGTTAAAACCAAAAAACGTAAATGTCTTTTATTGGGATTTTATGTGATAGACCAATACAAAGTGTCAGATAATTGTGACATGGAAGGAAAATGATAAATGGTTTTCAACATTTTTATTATAGATAAATATCTGAAAAGTGTGGCGTGCATTTGTATTCAGCCCCCTTTACACTCTGATACTCCTAACTAAAATCTAGTGGAACCAATTGCCTTCAGAAGTCACCTAATTAGTAAATAGAGTCCACCTGTGTGTAATTTAATCTCAGTATAAATATAGCTGTTCTGTGAAGCCTTCAGAAGTTTGTTAGAGAACCTTAGTGAACAGGCAGCATCATGAAGGCCAAGGAACACACCAGACAGGTCAGAGGTAAAGTTGTGAAGAAGTCTAAAGCAGGGTTAGGTTATACAAAAAATCCCAAGCTTTGAACCTCTCACGGAGCACTGTTCAATCCATCATCCGAAAATGAAAAGATTATGGCAACTTCAAACCTACCAAGACATGGCCGTCCACCTAAACTGACAGGCCAGGCAAGGAGAACATTAATCCGACAAGCAGCCAAGAGGCCCATGGTAACTGGAGGAGCTGCAGAGATCCACAGCTCAGGTGGGAGAGTCTGTCCACAGGACAACTATTAGTCGTGCACTCCACAAATTTGACATGTATGGAAGAGTGGTGAGAAGTAAGCCAATGTTGAAAGAAATCCTTAAGTCCCCTTTGCAGTTTGCGAGAAGCCATAAGAGGGACACAGCAAACGTGGAAGAAGGTGCTCTGGTCAGATGAGACCATAATTGAACTTTTTGTTGTAAAGGCAAAACGCTATTTGTGGTGGAAAACGAACACTGCACATTACCCTGAACACATCATCCCCACTGTGAAACACGGTGGTAGCAGCATCATGTTGTGGGGATGCTTTTCTTCAGCAGGGACAGGGAAGCTGGTCAGAGTTGATGTGGAGATGGATGGAGCCAAATACAGGGCAATCTTAGAAGAAAACCTGTTAGAGTCTGCAAAAGAATTGAGACTGGGGCGGAGGTTCACCTTCCAGCAGGACGACCCTAAACATACAGCCAATGGAATTGGTTACAATGGAATGGTTTGCATCAAAGCATATCCATGTGTTAGAATGGCCCAGTCAAAGTCCTGACCTAATTGGCAAGACTTGAAAATTGCTGTTCAGACACTCTCCATCCAATCTGACAGAGCTTGAGCTATTTTGCAAAGAAGAATGGGCAAAAATTTCACTCTAGATGTGCAAAGCTGAGACATCCCCAAAAAGACTTGCAGCTGTAATTGCAGCGAAAGATGTTTCTACAAAGTATTGGCTTGGGGGCTGAATACAAATGCATGCCACACTTTTCACATATTTATTTGTAAAGGATTTTTAAAACCATTTATCATTTTCCTTCCATTTTACAATTATGTGCCACTTTGTGTTGCTCTACAAAATCCCAATAAATATATATATTTTTTTTTTTTGTTGTAACATGACAAAATGTGGAAAATTTAAAGGGGTATGAATACTTTATCAAGGCACTGTATGAATGAATGGACAATAAGTACCGCCTGCCATCAGGGCGGGCAGCTTGTTCTCCGTAAACTGCGAGGGCACTGGGTTCATTGATCTTCCTGCTCTTTAGTAACTGTCTGCCTGTATGGGAGGTATGCACAGACAGCTATACTGCAAGTCTGCAGGAGCCTGACATTGCACCCATGATCTACTGATTGCGGGTGCAATGCTTTCCAGGCTCTTGTGGGAAAAAATAATAAATTAACAATTTTTTTCTGCATAAATGTGCATTTATTTTTTCCAAAATATTTATTTAGCCTTTAAGCCTACGAATAAGCATTCCATACTAACATTTATGTAATTTGTTTTTTTTTTTGTTTTGTTTTTTATCCTACAGACGGAACTGCATTCTAGCAGATGAGATGGGTTTGGGTAAAACTATCCAAAGCATAACATTCCTGCATGAGATCTTCCTGTCAGGCATCCATTGCCCTTTCCTTATCATCGCTCCACTCTCCACCATCACTAACTGGGAACGAGAATTTCGCACGTGGACAGACCTTAACGTAGTTGTGTATCATGGAAGCATGATAAGCCGGCAGATGATTCAGCAATATGAAATGTATTTCCGGGACTCCCAAGTATGTCTTGCTCAACAGTTACAGTGATCACTTTAGCAATACTCTACTGATGCCAAAATACTAGACGAAATAGGGAGTATGCTCACATCAACCAATCAGATCCACAGGGCAAGTCCACTTTAATTTTTTTTTTTGGTGTTGGAGATGTGCTGGCTGGTTAAATTGCCTACATGCTTCTTACATCATTTGGGTTCTTTGATGGATAGATCATGTGCCTGATTTTCAATGTCTGCTCACATTCCACAGGTTGTGTGATCCTTACTGGGGTTCCTGAGAGATCCGAAAAGCCAGTGAATAATCTCCCACCTTTAAAGCAAGGATTGGTTGCTGTGAACAAACCCTTCAATTTTCATAGATTTGAATTTTGTTTTGATTGATAAAGTTGATAGGAAGAGAGTAAGTAATAATGAAAACTTGAATTACTTTCCAGGGTCGTGTTATCCGAGGGACATATAAGTTCCATGCCATTATCACTACGTTTGAGATGATCCTGGGGGGCTGCCCAGAGCTCAATGCTATTGAATGGAGATGTGTTATAATTGATGAGGCACACAGGCTGAAAAACAAAAACTGCAAATTGCTTGAGGGTCTAAAACTCATGAGTCTGGTGAGTGTGTTCTTCTGGGGTATCGTACTTTTTTTGTGCAGACTTGTCTTAAAGGGAGCCTGTTATGAGAAAATATGCAGGCCGGTCTTGCTGAAAGTGCTAGTTATCTGACTGAGGGAGATTTACTAAAACTGGTGCACTAAGAATCTGGCGCAGCTGTGCATTGTAACCAATCATTTTGCCCACTTACAAAGAAATGAGAAGGGTCTATATTTTTTATCATAAGTGTATTTTAACCACTTCAATACTGGTCACTTAAACCCCCTTCCTTCCCGGACCAATTTTCAGCTTTCAGCGCTGTTGCAGTTTGAATGACAATTGCGAGGTCATGCGACACTGTACCCAAATTAAATTTTTATCATTTTTTTCACACAAATAGAGCTTTCTTTTGGTGGTATTTAATCACCCCTGGGTTTTTTATTTTTTCGCTATAAATTAAAAAAGCCTGAAAATTTTCAAAAACAATGCATTTTTCTTCGTTTCTGTTATAAAATTTTGCAAATAAGTAATTTCTCTTCATAAATTTTGACCAAAAATGATACTGCTACATTTCTTTGGTAAAAATAACCCAAATCGGGGTTTATTTGGTGTTGGCGGACAGACAGATGTGACGGGGACTGTGACAGATATGACGGGGACATGCAGCTGTTTTGGGGACTGTGACAGATGTGACAGGGACATACAGATGTTTTGGGGACTGTGACAGATGTGACGGGGACATACAGATGTTTTGGGGACTGTGACAGATGTTTTGCGTATGGTGACAGATGTGATGGGGGACATACAGATGGTTTGGGGGCTGTTTTATAGGGACACTTATGTGTATGGGGACAGGGGTATCAGTGTACTTGGTGCACTGTGTGGGGGGCGATCTGTGAGAGCTTTCTGCATGAAATCCTCATCATGCAGAGAGCTGTCACATAGCTGCAGCTTCCCCCCTTCCCCCTGCACTGAGCTCTCACTGAGCTCGGCGGGGGGAGAACTGTCAGACGTTCGTCTCTGTTTACAATGTGACGGCTGTGATTGGACACAGCCGTCACATGATAGGGAGGGCCAATCACAGCGCCCATATCCCGATCTCTGCTCAGCTAGATCCTGTGATCATAATGATCACAGGATCCAGCTGCAGCACGCCACGTGGCCGCGCTGCGAGCTCCCGTTCTGCGGGACGTATATGCGCGTCCTGTCAGAACGGGGAAGCTCCCACCCGGCCGTATATGTACAGTGGCCGGGTGGGAGGTGGTTAAATGATTGAGCCAAAATATCAACCAAAAATCCATAAAAAAACACGATACAATTGTTATAAATTGAGTTGCAGTTCAGTGAGTAAAATAAGTATTTGATCCCCAAGCAAAACATGACTTAGTACTTGGTGGAGAAACCCTTCTTGGCAAGCGGTGAGGCAAGACATTTCTTGTAGTTGGTTACCAGGTTTACACACATCTCAGGGGGGATTTTGGTCCACTCTTCTTTACAGATCTTCTCTAAATCCTTAAGGTTTCTTGGAAGTTGCTTGGCAACCCGAAGTTTCAGCTCCCTCCATACATTTTCTATAGGATTAAGGACTGGAGACTGGCTAGGCTGCTTCTTTGTTGCCTTGACAGTATGTTTTGGTTCATTGTTATGCCCGAAGACAACACAACCCATCTTCAGTGTTCTGAGGAAAGAAGGTTTCTCTGTTGCTGACTGGGAAGCAAAATACAGCTGCTTCCTGTTAATCATTGTCGGTATTGGTAATTAATCAAACAATCCTGAGCTGGTTGCATGACTGTAGTTATTGTAGAATTGTTTATACTGTGTCTTAACGAAGTACAGGTGAACGTATTGGAATAGCACTTTCACTTGCAAAGGAGCTTTAATGACAATGATCTTTAAAGCTGAATTCCAGGTATGGGTTTGTTGTTGGTTTTTATTGCATAGTTACATTGGTCCAGCTTGGACCAATCAAGTGTGCATATGCCATACCTTGGGGGCTGCTGGGGAAGCAGGGAATCATTGTAGTAGTCACCGCTACTACAGTGCTTGTTGACGACTTCTGGGTCTCATGTAATGGCTGTCCTGCTGCATATATTAACCACAGGGGGATCGGTCTCTCAGCACTGTTGACATTAACAAAAGGCCTTGCATTGTTGGTCTCCCTTCCAAGTTCATTCTGATTGGATACAAGAGGTTACAGCTCCCAGCAATTTGTACCTTGCACTTTTTTAATGAATAATCCCAATAGTGGATGGTGGTGTACCTCAGGGTTCTATCTCCGACTTTCCTGTCAGCTGTATTTGTTGAATTTTTTTGACGCTCATATTGTCTGATTTTGTACTATGCCATAGTGTGATGATATCTGACTGATGGAAATAGCTGAGGAATGATGAATGAATGACTGAGACATAAAGACATGAAGGTTGAGAGAGAAGCTGAACTTACAGCAGTCTTTTAAGAGGAGCAAATGATCTCTAATTTTTTACTATATGGAAAAAGCACGAGTACTTTTTTATATAAATTGTAGCTGGTTGTAATTTTTTGTCTACCTCTACTACGAATCACACAGCATCAGCTAGGTCTGATTTTGTAAACATATGGCCTTTATCTCTAGGAACACAAGGTGCTTCTAACAGGAACCCCACTACAAAACACAGTGGAGGAACTCTTTAGCCTGCTGCACTTCCTGGAGCCCCTGCGCTTTCCCTCCGAGTCTACCTTCATGCAGGAGTTTGGAGACCTCAAGACCGAGGAGCAGGTAATTCATGATGCCCCAAATTTGCCTGTTCTCTTATTTCACTTAGATTTTCCATGTAAAATCTTGGGAATCTGCACCCGATATTTAGCTGCTGATAATACTTTGTGGTTTGGTCAGGCTATTAGCAGGAAATTGTCATGTATCTGTGACACAGTAGAAGTAATTTTTTTTTTTTCCTCATTTTTAAAGGTTCAGAAACTTCAAGCTATTCTTAAACCAATGATGCTTCGGCGACTTAAAGAAGATGTGGAGAAAAAATTGGCCCCTAAAGAGGAAACGATTATAGAGGTGGAGCTGACTAACATTCAGAAGAAATATTATAGGGCCATTCTAGAGAAGAACTTTGCTTTCTTGTCTAAAGGGGCTGGGCAAGCAAATGTTCCCAACCTAGTAAACACCATGATGGAGCTGCGTAAATGTTGTAACCACCCATATCTCATCAAAGGTAAGGTTCCCTTGACTTCCCTGTGCTCTGCGTGGAAAGACATGGAGAGAATAGTTTAGGAATCGGCATTTGTAAGAATCTGACCCTTTAACCACTTCCTGTCCATGGTACATTTATAAATGTCCTCGGATGGGAAGTGTGTTTTTTTTACTCATCGATGCAGCAATAATTGAGATATCATCTTGGGGCCGGTGATTCTGCACAAAGTAAATGTAATCCAAGCGGCTAACGAGACGGCTCGCTGGATTACTTTTACAGTTGGTGGAAGGGGTCCCCAATCGCACCACAAATGTGAGGTATCGCTGGTAACATCATGGCAACAGCAATAATTTAAGCACCATACGTCCTCTGTAACTCTAAACTGGTAGGCTGAAGGCTCCTGCTTATGCTCATGGCTGATCAGATATTCTGGGTTGAGGAAGGGCAAAACTATCAATCAACACAGCCTCTAGTTTTCTGTGATGTAATCTTTGTTCTATTGCAGTATGTTTTAGTTGTCTTTGTTTGGATTGTTATTAGCATTGAACTTGGGCAGGAGATGGGATGGGTACTTAACCTGTACAGGTCCGCGCTATTGACAAAAGACGTCAACAGCGTGGACCTGAAAATCCGGGTGGACGTCCATGGACGTCCGCCCCTTTACACGCCCCCTGCGCGCACTGGGCGGCGGCGCGCGCGCCGCCGCCGCACGCTGCGTAGGCGTGCCCGCGGTTCGGGCGGACTCTATGTCCGCTCCTGACCCGCGATCGCCTTACAGAGCAGTAGAACGGGGAACCGCCGATGTAAACACGGCGGTTCCCCGTTCTGTGACAGGGGACAAACAGATCTACTGATCCCTGTCACTGGGATCAGTTAGATCTGTTATGTCCCGACCAGCCCATCCCCCCAAAGTTAGAACACACCCAGGGAACATTGTTAACCCCTTCACTGCCCCCTGCTGGTTAACCCCTTCTCTGCCAATGACATTTATACAGTAATCAGTGGACATTTAAATTTCTGATCGCTGAATAAATGTCATTGGTCCCAAAAAAGTGTCAAAAATGACCGACATGTCCGCCCGGATATCAAAGTCCCGATAAAAATCGCAGATCGCCGCCATTACTAGTAAAAAAAATAATAATAATAAAAACACCATAAATCAATTCCCATAGATTGTAGACGCGATAACTTTTGCGCAAACCAATCAATAAACGCAGATTGCGATTTTTTTTTTTTACCAAAAATATCTAGAAGAATATAAATCGGCCAAACCCAATAAATAATTTTTTTTTTTTTTTTTATTTTGGGATATTTATTAGAGCAAAAAGTAAAAAATATTGTTCTTTTTTCAAAATTGTCGCTCTTGGTTTTGTTCATAGCGCAAAAAATAAAAACCGCAGAGGTGATCAAATACCACCAAAAGAAAGCTCTATTTGTGGGGAAAAAAGGACATCAATTTTATTTGGGTACAACGTCGCACGACCGCGCAATTGTTATTCAAAATGCGACAGCGCTGAAACCTGAAAATTGGTCTGGGCAGGAGGGGGGTTTAAGTGCCCAGTAAGGAAGTGGTTAAACACGAACACTATAAGTAAATTTAAAAAAAATAAGCAATGAAAAAATAGGAAATTGGGGTGTGGTTTGGCAAGCATAAGGAATGGCTGCAAAGTCAAAGAAAGGAGCTCCTTAGACTTGGAGAATAATTTCCAGCTTATGGGTAATATTGAAAGAGCATTCCCCAGCCTGTTCCACTCAGTTGTAGGAACCCACAGAGATTGCCCAAAGCCAGGCCTCACCTCCAGCCATCTTCCAGGACATCAGCGAACCAGTGACATGGAAGTAAACAATAACAAAACAATCCTTTCATATACAGTGGTTAAAATAAGTATTGAACACGTCACCGTTTTTCTAGATAAGGTGTTATTAACATGAAATTTTTACCACATGTCGGTAACAACCCATGCAATTCATACATACAAAGAAACCAAAACAAAAAAGTTCAGAAATTATGTGTAATAAAATAGAATGGCACACATACCTATCCAGAGGTTGTCCAACGAAATTTAACAAAATCTGGAACTTATGGATTGACTCTAACCTTACAACGGATGATCAAATTTAAGTTAAACTAACGGTAATACTCCTCCTCTCGAAGGTCTAATTGGTACCTGATGGTGTACACTTGGCTCGGTGGGAGTTAGGTCATGGGCACCTGCGCTCCATCGAGCCGGCGCCGGTGGCCTTCTTCTATCCGATGAACTATGGTGGATTGGACGAGCCGTGCCCCCCCTCACGCCATGATTTCCTTTAGATGGTGTGCAGAAAAGACAGTGGAACTGAGCAACCGTTATCTGAATGGGTTTTTCCTTTTTTTTTCCTCTTGGGTGGGTTGTTACAATGTTATGTTTTCTTGTCAGCCAGGGTATGCCCCATTCGGCTGTGTTTTTTATATTTTTATTAAAAAAAAAATAGAATGGCACAGGGGAAAAAGTATTGAACACGCTAACTGAAATTTATTTAATGCTTCGTACAAAATCCTTTGCTGGTACAGCTTCAAGATGCTTCCTGTATGGAGAAATTAGTTGCATGCATTGCTCAGGTGCAATTTTGGCCCATTCATCCACACAGTCTTCAATTCTTGAAGGTTCCATAGGCCTCTTCTATGAACTCTGATCTTTAGTTCTTTCCATGGATTTTCTATTGGATTCAACTCAGGTAATTGGCTGGGCCACTATAGCAGCTTTATTTTCTTTCTTTGAAACTAATTGAGAGTTTCCTTGGCTTTGTGTTTGGGTTTATTGTCTTGCTGAAATGTTTACCCTCATTTCATCTTCATCATCCTGGTAGATGGAAGAAGATTTTTATAAAGAATGTCTTGGTACATTTTTCAATTCATCCTTCCTTCAATGACATGAAGTTTGCCAGTACCGTATGCTGAAAAACAGCCGCGTACCAAACTTCACTGTTGGTATGCTGTTTTTGGGATGATGTGCAGTGCCATTTGACCTCCAAGCATGGTGTGTATTATGGCATTCAAAGAGTTCAATTTTGGTCTTATCTGACCAGACTATATTCTCCCAGTACTTTAATCGAGCTTCAACATGCCTTTTCTTCAGCAATGGAGTCTTGCGTGGTGAACGTGCATACAGACCAAGCGCATTACTTATTGTTTTCTTTGAAACATTTGTACCTGCTACTTCTAGGTCTTTCTGAATCTCTCCACAAGTGGTCCTTGGCTCTTGGACAACTCTAATGATACTTTTCACTCTTCTGTCAGAAATCTTGTGAGGAGCACCTGATCGTGGCCAGTTTATGGTGAAATGATGATCTTTCCACTTCCAGATTATGGCCCCAGCAGTGCTCACTGGAAGTGCACACAGAAATTTAGAAATCCTTCTGTAACCAATGCCATTAGTTTTGTTATGTTATGTTTGTTATGTTTTGCCACAATAAGGTTGTGAAGGTCTTTTAGAGAGCTTTTTGCTTTTACCCCTCATGAGATGTTTTTTGTGTGACAGCTTGGTAATGAGATACCTTTTTATAGGCCATCAGTTGAGACTGAACCAGCTGATATTAATTTGCACTGACAGGGGGCAGGATTGCTTTCTAATTACTGATAGATTTCAGCTGGTGTCTCGGCTTCCCATGTCTTTTTGTACCTCCCTTTCTTTGTGTGTTCAATACTTTTTCCCTGTGTCATTCCATTTTATTACGCATAACTTCATTTCTGAACCTATATATTTTGGTTTCTTTGCATGTGTGGGTTGTTACCGACATGTGAAAATTTCATGTCAATAGCACCTTTAGAAATCTATTTACCTATAAAAATGGTGATGTGTGCCGTACTTATTTTACCCGCCGTATCAAACAAATGCCCAACATGCCCAATTTCCATGTCTCTGGCGATCAAGCATACACTTCACCTTCAGTGACTCCAAAATAGAAATATTCCAGAATCTCTCTAAATTTGATGGCTGCCCGATCTGGATCCCACCTTACGGCAACACCACTTACTGTGGCAGTTTCCATTTTATTCTGTTTATCTGGGCCATACAGCTAACATCAGGGCACTGGAAGACGTAAAGCAGAACTTTACCCATAACTTAATAAAAAAGAATGTTCTTTAGCAAGGAACATATATTCCAAATTAATAATTATGCTATCAAACTTAGTGTGTGCTGTAAATTGCCTCCAGTTTTGCTTCTGTTTCTTCTTGCTGGAGGCTGACATTTTGCTGAAGCCCAGAGCCCCTGAACAGCTGTAAATCATAGAGCGGATCTAAACCCATTGATCTAATGAATAAAAAAAAAGTTATGTTCTTGGAATGCCGAGTTTGCTGTCACGTTTGCTTGTGTCCTCAACCAAACTGTCAAACCATCAAATGGCTGGTGTCATAACTGATCACATGTGCAGCACCATGGCAGTTGCAGATCAAACAGAAGCAGCTTTCTTGGCAGTAAAGGATAGGAGGGTTTCATTTCACTTTAATTCTATCAGCAGATCAGCCTGTACAAACTCAACAATGCCTAAAAATGGAGAGCAACTGGATTTTAAACAATATAGACTCTTATTTGTAATAAGAAGTGATCTGGGAAGACTGAATTTCTCTTACCTTAACTGACAGACGCAGCCCTTCTAACACGTGGGTTTATGCTCATATTACTAGGAGTAGACTAGGCAAAGAAAAACAAAAGCATAGGTTGGCCCCTCCCAGGAGGCCGTCCTCAGCTTAGCATATAACCCCCTGCTAGACAATAGCATATCAGTTTTTATTGCCTAGTGCAAGGAGTTTGACCTGGTTCCCTATGGGATTTGCGTTGTTCTGAGGTTTTTTCTGGTTAAGACTGCTATCAAGAAGCCAGCCGGTGGGGGCTTGTTAGTGGGGACACACTGGGGTTGTCATCTCCCGTCCCATCCCCCCCCCCCCCCTCCATTCCCTTGGAGAGGTCTCCGTCTCTTAAAGAGGCGGCCGATCGCCGCACGGAGGCAGTGTGCGCTACCACATTATTCTCGAGTGCGCTACCACATTATACTCCGGTTTGACTTGAGTGTGCGCAGGCTGAGATGCAATGAGCACAACACTTGGAAGAGGGTCACCGCTACCTATGCGATACTGCATTGGACCTGCTTCCCATGCTGTCAAAAATGTCTGTTTTTGCAGTTATCAGGCGGGTGTTGTGGCTCCGCTCTTGGTCAGGCGAGAGTACTTTTCTTCCGGAGCCAAAACGGCGTGATTTTCGCCATAGGCAAGGCCCTGTCTCTTAAGGCCAGAAGTAGTTTTTTTGTGCGCCTGGCTCAGCGGGTAAGGGCTTCAAGTCCGGTAAGGCTTCCGCTGGGCCCAGTAAACGGCCCTGGCAACATAAGTCTGAAAAAATAAAGGACAAGTCAGCCTCCGCATGATGGGTTGCTCCTGCCCGATTCGCGGGGGGGGGGGGGGGCGGCGGTTACTGGGGTTCGCAGACAGATTGACTGCTCGCATCACCGATCGGTGGGTGCTGGAGGTGGTGTCCTTCGGGTACAGGATAGAGTTCATCTCTCTACCCCCAGAAAGGTTCTTCCCTTCAAACTTAAGACTCCCTCAGGGGCATCAGGAGGCGCTTCTAGGCGCCGTTCGGGCGCTTGCCGAACAGGGGGTGATTGTACCGGTACCCGCGATGGAAAGGTTTTACGAGTTTTACTCAAACCTCTTTGTGGTGCCCAAAAAGGGTGGCGTCAGGCCAGTTCTGGACCTGAAGGCGCTAAACTGCTTTGTAAAGACAAAAAGATTCAGGATGGAGTCCAGCCGCTCGATCGTGGCCGTCCTGCACCAAGGGGAATTCATGGCGTCCCTGGATATCAAGGACAGGTATCTCCACGTTCCAGTTTGTCACAGTCACCAGCGTTTTCTACGCTTCGCAGTGGGGGATCTGCATTACCAGTTTGTGGCACTTCCCTTCGGTCTGGCTTCGGCTCCCCGAGTGTTCACCAAGGTGGTGGCCCCGATGCTGGTGCTGTTGAGACAGAGGTATCGCGGTGGTAGCATACCTCGACGATTTACTCCTGAGAGCAGAGTCGGCTGCAGCTCTGGAGGAGAACGTGATAATCACGGTGTCCACATTAAAAGAATTTGGTTGGCTGATCAACCTGCAGAAGTCAACGGTGACTCCATCTTGCCATCTGGAATACCTGGGTCTGATTCTGGACACGGTGCAGGCAAGGGTGTTTTTACCGCCGAACAAGCTCCTGACACTACAGGTGTGAGCCCTGTTATCACGCCGGCGGTCCTCCTTACGGTTCTGTATGCGAGTGTTGGGGCTCATGGTGTCATCTTTCGAAGTGATACCTTACGCCCAGAGTCACACTCGGCTCCTGCAGAAGACGATTTTGTCGCAATGGGACAAATCCCTCCTATCCCTAGACAGACTGATCAGGTTGGATCATCAGTCCCGAGGATCCTTGGTTTGGTGGATTCGGGCTCCAGCCCTAAAATTGGGAAAATGTTTCCTCCCCCTCAATTGGTCGATAGTAACGACGGATGCCAGCCTATCAGGCTGGGGAGGGGTCCTGGGTCAGTTCTCTGCCCAGGGTCGTTGGTCAGCTCAGGAAGCTTGCCTTCCAATAAATGTACTGGAATTGAGAGCGATCAGACTTTGTCTGTCCCGTTGGTCGGCAAGACTGCGAGGCCTCCCTGTCCGGGTTCAGTCGGACAATGCCACGGCTGTGGCATATGTGAACCATCAGGGCGGAACAAGATGCTCGGCAGCAGCCGCGGAGGCAGCTCGGATCCTACGATGGGCAGAACTTCACGTGCCAGCACTCTCCGCAATCTACATTCCAGGCGTGGAAAACTGGCAGGCGGACTTTCTCAGCCGCCGGACTCTGGATCAGGGGGAATGGTCCCTACATCCAGAAGTGTTCTGCCAGATTTGCCTCAAGTGGGGCACGCTAGAGGTGGACCTCATGGCCTCCAGATTCAATCACAAGGTACAGACCTTTGTGTGCAGAACAAGAGATCCGTTGGTCGCCACGGACGCTCTGGTAGCACCCTGGAGTCGGTATTGGCTGCTGTACGCCTTTCCTCCTCTGAAGCTGCTGCCGCGGGTGCTGCGCAGGATAGAAGCAGAGGGAATCCAGACGATCCTGGTAGCTCCGGATTGGCCTCTGCGACCTTGGTACGCTGATGTGGTACGGATGGTGGCAGATGTTCCATGGAGTCTTCCTCTTCACGAAGACCTACTGTCTCAGGGACCCATCTTGCACCCTGCTTTACCCTCGCTGGCTTTGACGGCTTGGCTATTGAGGCCCAGGTATTAAGAGATCGGGGAGTCTCTGACTCCATAATCCCTACTATGATTAAAGCGCGTAAGGGTTTATCATAGGACCTGGAAGGCCTATATTGCCTGGTGTGAGGCAGGGGGTTGGAACCCCTGCTCTAGTGCGGTGTCCAGAGTGCTGACTTTTCTGCAGCAGGGACTGGACAAGAACCTGGCGTTAAGTACGCTTAAGGGTCAGATTTCGGCCCTGGCGGTTCTTTTTCTTCCACCCTTGGCGTCACATTCGTTGATCCGTACATTTGTACAGGGTGTACGTCATGTGGCTCCTTGGATACGGTCGCCCCTGGTGCCGTGGGATTTGAATCTGGTGCTTTCTGTGCTTCAGAAGCCACCATATGAGAATATTAGGGACATTCCCTTGCAGTTGTTGTCGCAGAAAATGGCTTTCTTGGTGGCTGTTACATCCGCTAGGCAGGTGTCTGAGTTGGCAGCGTTATCCTGCAAGTCACCTTACTTGGTCTTTCATAAGGACAAGGCGGTTTTGCGACTTTCCCCTTCTTTCCTTCCGAAGGTGGTTTCTTCTTTCTTCCCTCATTGTGCCCGCACCCGTCGCATCCCAAGGAATTTGAACTGCATTCTTTGGATGTGGTGAGCTTCTTTTCGGAAGTCTGATTCTTTATTTGTGCTGACGGAAGGTGCGCGCAAAGGCGTGGCGGCCTCGTCAGCTACCATTTCTTGTTAGATTAGGAAGACTGTGACTCATGCATATGAGGTTCGGGGCAAGGTTCCCCCTTTTCCAGTCACTGCTCATTCCACCAGGGCAGTTAGTACATCCTGGTCTTTTAGACACCAGGCCTCGGTGTCTCAGGTGTGCAAAGCGGCTACTTGCGCCTCAGTGCACACGTTTACTAAGTTTTACAAGGTTGATGTTTCAGCATCTGCGGATGCTGCTTTTGGCCGCAAAGTTTTGCAAGCGGCAGTGTAGGCGCGACTGGCGCCGCCTGAGAGGGCTTTTTTTGTTGGGTACAGTTGTTATAGTTTGACACAGCTTTGGACGTCCCCACGTGTTATAAGAAGGGCTGCGTCTGTTAGTGAACGTAAGAGAAAAAGAGATTTTAGTATAACTTAGCGTAAAATCCTTTTCTCTGAGTTCACTGACAGACGCAGCACCCACCCCTCTGTTGAGTTTGTACGGCTTGTTACGAACTGATATGCTATTGTCGAGCAGGGGGTTATATGCTAAGGTGAGGACGGCCTCCTGGGAGGGGCCAACCTATGTTTTTGTTTTTCTTTGCCTAGTCTACTCCTAGTAATATGAGCATAAACCCACGTGTTATAAGAAGGGCTGCGTCTGTCAGTGAACTCAGAGAAAAGGATTTTACGGTAAGTTATAATAAAATCTTTTTTCTGACTAAATTTCAACTTTAACTTCATTCTGTGAGCAACTACCACTGATCCCTGTGCCAGAATGGTACAGGGAATTGCATACCTCATCACTTCAAAAACCAGCTGGATTAAAGATTATGTTGCCCTAACTTTTCATATTCCTGATATGTGTCTGCTATACCATGTACTTGTGTTAAACAATATCCTGTTCTCTTTGTATTGCTTGTGAAATACTCATTTCAAAGTGACCACCAGGGTGTGCCAATCACCCATGATTTTTTTTTTTTTAATGACAAAACCTGAAAAATTAACTGACAGAGTACATTTGTTACTGACAACCTGAAATATGGCAGAAACTTCTATTATAAACAAAGACCATGAATATTTAGACAATATAAACAAAATGTAAACATTAAAGTGGAGTTCCACCCAAAAGTGGAACATCTGCTTTAGGGCTCTTTCACACGGGTGGATGGTTTGGGTCCGCCTGTCAGGTTTTTCAGGCGGACCCAAACGGACGCTCCATGTACTTCTATGGAGCGACGGATGTCAGCGGTGATATGTCCGCTGACACCCGATCTGCTCCGATCCGCCAGAAACAGACGGATAGAAACCCTATTTTCCATCTGTCTGGCGGATTGGATCAGAGGAACACGGACAGACGGTCCGTGTCCATCCGATTCTCCATAGAGGAGAATGGAGCTGTGACAGGGCAGTCTCTGCATGGAATGTAGAGTCTGTCCTGTCATCCGCCGGCTCAGCGGGGATCAACGGATGGATCCCCGCTGAGCAGCGGAGCCCGTCAAAACGGGTCCACTGGTGTGAAAGAGCCCTTAAGCACTCCTTACCCCCTGACATGCCACGTTTTGGCATGCCTTTTTGAGGTGGGGGGGGGGGGGGGCGCTTGTGGGTACCTAGTTTTGACAGGTACCCAGCTCCCACTTTCTGGCTCTCTGTAATTTTCTGGAACATGTCACAGGTCCAAGAAGATTGCCTGAGCAAATGCAGCGCAATTCACACATGTGCAGTGCACACCCGGGTGTGAAGCCGCAAACTGTCACAGCCGGGTGCCCACACTTGCAATGCCGGCGCCGCAGAGAGGCAGGGGAGAGGAGTGAGGCTTCGGGCAGCCGCATTGGTGGACCGCAGGATAGGCGAGTGGCTGTCGATCAGTCCCTGCCCTCAAGAAGCTTACAATCTAAGATCCCTAACTCACACTCACACATACTAGGGCCAATGTAGACAGGAGTCACTTAACCTACTAGCATGTCTTTGGCATGTGGGAGGAAACCGGAGTACCCTGAAGAAACCCACGCAGGCACTGGAAATCCTTTTCAGTTTGCAGTTAGTGTGGTGTGTAGTCTTCTGGTTTCTATTGAAATTATGTGTTGCTGTAAACAAATGGCTTTCTGGTGATGGCTGCTCATTCAAGCCAGTGCAGAGCAGATATCCTCTCTACCAACAACCCCATGTAAAACTGGCCAGGGGCAGCCTGTTTCAGCCTGAGCATGATTGTAAGCCCCATGCTGTGGGACTATAGACTCTCTGAACCTAGATTTACCATCAGCAACCTTAAACTGTCATATTGCTAAATTTACAGGGGCTTCAAAGTCCAGCTCAAATCCATCAGTCATCATAAATGTGGATTTAAGCCTCGTACACACGGTGCGGCAGCCGTATGAAAATGGCCGTACGACCCCTTGTTGTACGATCATCCAACCGTTAGTATGCGCGATTAGAACAGCCGACATACGACGGTGGTACAACAGAAGTTGGATGAGCAAACTAGAAAACTGGTTGTTCCAACAAGCGGTCGTACGACCGTTGTACCATGTGTACAGAGAAGTTGTTCCAACAAGTTGTACTGTGCAAAACATGCATGCTCAGAAGTCAGGAACGACCGGAAGTGTTCGTTCTGGGAAACCTACGTTCATAATTTACAAATTACATTAACCTGAACTTCCTCTTTATACGCTCATAACACGTCACTACATTCGGCTTGGTTGTACGATCGCTTAGTGCATGTCAGTACGCGAGATACAAACGCCAACATACGATTTGGTACGTTCGGTCGTACGACCGTCGCACCGCGTGTACGAGGCTTTATACTTTAAGTGAAAAATGCTTCTGATGAGCACTGTGAAAACATTATTATTACAGATTACTTCTGGGAAGTAGAGCTCTTGCTTTTTAGTGTAATTTAGAAACCCTATTACATGTGTTTTTTTTTTTTTATTATTATTAGATATATGAATCCAAAAAGTGATGACCACTGATGTGTTTTTTTTTTTTTTTTGTTTTTGTTTTTAACCATGGGGAATAAGATTAAGATTTGACAAAGGTGGCAAACAATTCTGTTAATGTCATCAATTAGGGAAATAGCCTTGCCTTCACTGATCATCTGTGACTGAATAATGCAATAGAGCCTAACGTGCATGTTAATTATCCCTTACGCATAAAGCGGAGTTCCACTCGTTTTTTTGTTTATTAAAAGTTAGCCGCTACAAAAAGTGTAGCTGCTCACTTTTAATAAACAATAACTTACCTGTCTCCCGGTCCAGCGATTGCTGCGTCTGAAGCCTCGCTCGTCTCCCCCCTCCTCTCGACGGCCCCGACATTCCTAGTGTGGGCACCCGGCCCGGCTTCACGGCCGGGCACCCACTGCGCATGCGCGAGTCGCGCTGCGCATTCCTGGGACCTGTGACGTGTCCCAGAAGATTGCCAGGAGGGAGGGGCCGCCTAGGAGGAGAAGAGTCGCCGCCTAGGCGGCCCAGAGGTGGAAGAGGGACAGGAAGTCCCTCTGAAACCTGGAGGACACCCCCCCCCCCCCAAAAAAAAAAAATTACATGCCAAATGTGGCATGTAAGGGAGTGAAGAGTGCTTAAAGCGGAAGTTCCATTATTGGGTGGAACTCCGCTTTAAGCTCACTTTTTGATATGTTTGGTCACAGGAATAAAAGTGATATTACATAGTTATAGTTAGTCAGGTTGAAAAAAGACACAAGTCCATCCAGTTCAACCAAAAAAAAAAAAAAAAGTATATACATATATATATATATACATATACACACATACATATACATACATATACACATACACACATATACACATACAACCAAATAATCCCATATATAATCCTTCACCCACAGTTGATCCAGAGGAAGGCAAAAAACCCCAGCAAAGCATGGATCCAATTTGCTATAACGGGGGAAAAAATTCCTTCCTGATTCCCCGAGAGGCAATCGGATTCACCCTGGATCAACTTTACCTAAATATGTTAGTACCCAGTTATATTATTTACATTAAGGAAAGAATCCAGGCCTTTTTTAAAGCAATCAACCGTGCTGGCCAAAACCACCTCTGGGGGGAGTCTATTCCACATTTTCACAGCTCTTACTGTGAAGAAACCTTTCCGTATTTGTAGATGAAATCTTTTTTCCTCTAGACGTAAAGAGTGCCCCCTTGTCCTTTGTGATGACCTTAAAGTAAATAACTCCACACCAAGTTCACTATATGGACCACTTATATACTTGTACATGTTGATCATATCCCCCCTTAATCTCCTCTTCTCAAGAGAGAATAAATTCAGATCCTCTAATCTTTCCTCATAGCTAAGCTCCTCCATGCCTTTTATTAGTTTGGTTGCCCTTCTCTGCACTTTCTCCAGTTCCCCGATATCCTTTTTCAGAACTGGTGCCCAAAACTGAACTGCATATTCCAGATGAGGTCTTACTAATGATTTGTACAAGGGCAAAATAATGTCTCTATCTCTGCCTAGGTTCACACTGACAGCGGGACTGAACTCTCACGATCTTATACTGGCATGTCAGTCCGACTTCGGGGGCCATTTCAGAGACATTTGTGTGTGTTGCTACACAGATGTCTATACAATTCGTACCCTGAAGTCACCAAAAGTAGTACAGAAACTACTTTTGGGAATCCGTGCGGCGTCGCACCGATTCGGATGGTGCTATTGCCGCCGATTTGGCATGTGATTTGACATGTCAAATCACATGCCAAATCGCATCAATGTGAACCTTGGCTAAAGGTACTTTTGTAATTTAAAAAAAATAAATCTGTTATACTTACCTGCTCTGTGCAATGGGTTTGCACCTCCTCTTCTTGGGTCCCCCTCCGGTGCCCCTGGCCTCTCCTCTTCTGAGTGCCCACATAGCAAGGTGTGTACTATGGGTGCACTTGTGCATGATCGCTCCCGAGCCCCGCTCGGTGTGTCCATTTGCCCTGCCCTCTGCTCCCTCCTCACTGGCTGTGAGCTCTGATTGACAGTCGCAGGAGCCAATTACTTTTGCTGCTCTGTCTCAGCCAATTGGGAGTCAGAGACCTGGGAGAGCAGCCAATCTCATGCAAATCGCTGGATCGCAATTGGGCTTGGGTAAGAGAGGGAGCTGCACACTGAATGTTTTTTACCTTCATGCATAGATACATGTACGCTCTCCTCCCCTTCTTGCTCTGACCTGGAAAGCGACGTGCCAGGAACGGATGTTTTGCAGTGAGATTTGCATTGCACAACATTCAGTGGAGTACAGGGGAGACATGCAGGGTCTTTTAAACCCTGCATGTCTCAATAAAGAGAACCTGTCACCAAAAATCATCACATAGGGAACTTTTTGTCCCCTATGTGATGGAAAAAAAAAAAGTTAAGTAAAAAAAAATGATTTTTCTCTTTCATTCATTGATAGACGCAGCCTCTTATTCTTGACATGTGGGGTTTATGCACCTTTCACTAGGAGTGGACTAGGCAGAAGGAAGTTCAGCTCAAAGCAGACACAGCCCCTCCCAGGGGGCAGTCCTCACTTGGCATAACCCCTCCTGCCCTGCTCAGCAAGCCGTTTTTTTCTGCCTAGTGCAAGGAGTAGGACCTGGCTCCCTGCTGGGATCTGCGGTTCCCCATTCTTTTTTTTCATTTTTTCTTTTTTCAAAATTTTACAGAGTTGTTGTTGCAGCGTCCACGGATGCTGCTTTTGGCCGCAAAGTTTTGCAGGCGGTGGGGTGAGGCGCATCTGGCACCTCCCGGAGAACTCTTCGGTTGGGTAATGTTGTTGTTGCCCACCCCTCGTTGTGACACTGCTTTGGGACATCCCCACATGTCAAGAATAAGAGGCTACGTCTGTCAGAGAACGAAGAGAAAATAGAATTTTTTGACTTAGCGTAAATCCTTTTCTCTGAGTTCATTGACAGACGCAGCACCCACCCCTCTTTTTTTGAGTTTGTACTGCTTGTTACGAACTGGCTTGCTGAGCAGGGCAGGAGGGGTTATGCAAAGTGAGGACTGCCCCCTGGGAGGGGCTGTGTCTGGCCTAGTCCACTCCTAGTGAAATGTACATAAACCCCACATGTCAAGAATAAGAGGCTGCGTCTGTCAATGAACTCAGAGAAAAGGATTTTACGGTCAAAAAATCCTATTTTTTTTTTTTTGCAAACAATAGTTACACCCAATCACATAAAATCCCCCCCAACAAAATGTTGAGGCCTCGGGGCGCCTACGCGTGAAAACGTCAATTGCAATACACATGTTACATTTTGCCGCGTGCGCCAGTGAGAGCAGTGATTCTAACACAAGACCACCTCCGTAACACTAAACTGATACCTATTAGGGGCTTCTGAAGCCTCACCCATAGAAAATATAGGGTACTGAAGTTTGATGCCATTTCATGGGGTGCACAAAAGTTTAAGGTTTGGCATCTTGGGTATGTATTGGCGCAACCTCGTCTTTTTTATATTTTACAAAAAATGTGGGCGTTTATTTGCCCTACAATTCAGGTTAGTGTGTTTCTACTGAAATTTTACGTTTCCTACACCTTTGTGGTAATATCAGGTGACATAAAAAATTGGAACTACCACTATTATATTCTCTAGGGTGTCTGCTTTCAGAATATATATCATGTTTGGGAGTTTTGTATAATTTTCAGACCTTTAAAAAATGATTTTTCTCTTACGTTCAATGACAGACACAGCCTTTATAAATGACACGTGGGTTTATGCACCTTTTACTAGGCATAGACTAGGCAGAACGAAAGTTCAGAAAAGCAAAGCTAGCCCCTCCCAGGGGGGCCGTCCTCACTCAGCATATAACCCCTCAGCCCTGCATAGCATATCAGTTTTCTTCTGCCTAGTGCAAGGAGTTAGACCTGGTTCCCTGCTGGGAACTGCGGTTCCCCTAAAGTTTTTTTTTTCTTTTTTTTTTTTTTTTCTTTTATTCTTTTTGCCCAAGCCTTCTGATGAAGACTGCAATCAAGTAGCTGGCTTGGGACCACGCGGATGTTTATAGGTCCTGCCATTTCCCCAGCACAGCCAATGGATGCGAGCCACCCTTAGCACTGGTGGGGTCCGCCGCATCCTGCCCGTTGCGGGCGGCCGGTGGGTTAAAGGTCCCACCTTGCGTGTCCAGGCTATGGCCGGTTCCAGGGGTCGCTTGGCCAGCAGCATCCCTCCCCGCCTGGGGGGGGGGGAAGGTCTGCACCGGGTGGCTACCCGCTACGCCCATCTGGATGGGCGAGTGACACCCCTCTCCCCCCTGGGGCGGAGGGGGGGTGCGACTAGCGGTACCGTAACGAGTGGGGGGGTACAGGCCCACTGGTCCCTGTCATGTCCTTCCCCCCCCCCCCCCCGCCCGCCTGCGGTCTGCCCGCTCCGCTGCCAGTCCCGTCGCCACTCGCCTGCTACACACGATCGGATCAATCCACGGACCGCTCCGTCACATGCCATGCGGCCGCCACCATTTTGCCGGGGTCGGCCGCTATTTTGGCGGAGCTGCGGACACGGCCATTTTGGAGGTGTTTGGCCTCTAGTGGTTCTCGGTGGCCATTTTTGGTTGGTCTCCCTGTATGGGAGTTTTCCATGTGCTTTTGGCGCCATTCCTCCCGGGAACGCAGAGGCAGCAAGACTATCAGCATCAGCAGCTCGGGCAGCGGCACATCTGGTGGCATTGGCAGACAGTGGCAGCCTCCTGAGGCACACAGTGTCGCAGGGTTCCGCAAATATTGCTGGCTTTCTCCCTGGGGTGCAGGGGCGGCGTTGCTGAGTCCTACTGGGCAGTCCTGAGGCCTTGCAGGGGGTGGCACTGAGGGGGTGATGGCTGGTAGGCCTCACAAGTGTCCTGGCGGTTTCACAATGGCAGCTGAACCGACAGTTTCTTCTCCAGAGGGGTCCGCAGAAGCACAGGCTGCGCTGGGACCTCTGGTTCCCCTAGATCAATTGACCTCCATCTTAGAGGAGTTTTTCGCCCGGGGGGAATCGGCCTGGTTTAGGGGGGACCCTAAAAAGCGCCCCCCTCCCCCGTAATCCTCTGAGGAGGACTCGGAACCGGAAGGGGGCTCTGGGGAGCTGGAGGCTTCGGATTGGGGAAGAGGACCAGGGGGCCTTGGTGGCACGTGAAAAGGCGCTGGTGGGCACCCTAGTCGCGGCCGTTCGCAATTCACTGCGACTGGATCAGGCTGGAGAGGCACAGGCGTCTGCCTATACTTTTGGGTCCAAGAAGCCCCCTCGTGCTCCTAAGGTTTTTCCCTACCTCCAGTATTTTGACCAGTATGTGTATAAGTAATGGAAACGTCCGCTGAATTCCTTTACCCTGCCAAAACGTTTTTCTGTGTGCTATCCATTTGAGGATAGCCTGTTACAGAAATGGGTCTCCCCCGCGGTGGATCCGCCAGTGGCCCGCCTGAACAAGGTGACAACTATTCCCATGGAAGGGTCTCCCTCTTTTAGGGATCCAGCCGATAGGCGGATGGAAGCAGTGTCTAAGGCGCTCTTTTTGGTAGCAGGGGCAGCCATGTGACCGGCCTTGGCGTCTGTCATGGTATCTCAGTCGCTCACGGAGTGTGCGATAGAGTGGAGTGAGGCCTGAATCTGTGCAGCGTGTAGACCACCTGGTGCAAGGGCTTCGTTACCTTTGTGACGCAGCTCTGGATTTGGTACCGATGTTGTCAAAGATGTCGGTTTTCACAATCCATTATCAGGCGCCTGGTGTGGTTACGAAGCTGGTCGAGTGACCACACGTCCAAGAAAGGTCTCACAGATCTTCCCTTTCAAGGTAGCCGGCTTTTTGGGCCCCAATTGGATGAAATCATTAAGGATTTCACTGGGGGGAAGAGTACGTTTCTTCCCGAACCCAAGCGGCGTGACCAGCGCCGCAAACAGGGACCTCAGCCCTCTGGGCAGAAACATTTTTTTCGTGCGCCTGGTCAGGCGGGCAGGAACTCCCGGCCCAGCAAGTCTGCCTCGGGCTCTGGTAAGCGTCCCTGGCAACGCAAGCCCAAAAAGACGGAGGATAAGTCCTCGGGTGGGGGGCCGACTTTTGGGGTTCGTGGACCATTGGACCGCCTGCATCTCCGACCGGTGGGTGCGGGAGGTGGTGTCCTCCGGGTACAATTTAAGGCTCCCTCTGGAGCGTAGGCTAGCTCTGCTAGGGGCTGTGCGGTCGATGTCTGAACAGGGGGTGATTGTGCCAGTCCCTCCGGCGGAGAGATTCCGCAGCTTCTATTCAAACATCTTTGCGGTACCAAAAAAAGGGGGGGCCAGGCCGGTTCTGGACTTGAAAGCGCTCAATCACTTTGTGAAGACGCGCAAATTCTGGATGGAATCAGTCCGTTTGGTCGTGGCCGCCCTGCATCAAGGGAACTAGCTGGCGTCCCTGGACATCAAGGATGCATATCTACATGTTCCCATCTATGTCGGGCACCAGCGCTTCCTGCACTATGCTGTGGGGGACCTTCATTACCAGTTTGTGGTTCTCCCCTTCGGCCTGGCCTCGGCTCTGCGGGTCTTCACCAAGTTACTGGCCCCGGTGCTCACCCTGTTGCGGCAGAGGGGCATTGCCGTGGTGGCATACCTGGACGATCTCCTGCGCGCGGAGTCGGCGCAGGCTCTGGAGGACAATGTTACTGTCACCCTGACCTTCACTGAGGGACTTTGGTTGGCTGATCAACCTGCAGAAGTCGACATTGACCCCGTCCTGTCGTCTCGAATATATGGGTCTACCATTGGACACGGTGCAGGTGAAGGTATTTCTACCTCCGGACAAGTTGTAGCAGTGCGGTCCCTGCTGTCAAGACGGTGTTCCTCCTTACGTTTTTGCATGCGGGTGTTGGGACACATGGTCTCGTCCTTCGAGGCGATACCGTATGCCCAGAGTCACACCCGGCTCCTACAGCGAGCGATTCTACTGCAGTGGGACAGGTCCCCATCGTCTCTGGACCGTCTGATACGGCTGGATCATCTGACCAGGGGGTCGGTGGCTTCAGGCCCTGGCATTGACCCTGGGGAAGTCCTTTCTCCCCCTAAATTGGTCAATAGTCACGACGGATGCCAGCCTTTCGGGCTGGGGAGGAGTCCTGGGGAACCTGTCGGCTCAGGGTCGTTGGTCGACGCAGGAGTCTCGACTTCCGATCAATGTGTTGGAGCTGAGGGTGATTAAGCTTTGTCTCCTCCGCTGGTCGGCGAGGCTGCGCGGCCTCCCGGTTCGGGTTCAGTCGGACAACGCCATGGCCGTGGCGGACGTGAACCAACAAGGCGGAACAAGAAGCTCGGCAGCAGCGGCAGCCCACATCCTAAAGTGGGCAGAGCTTCACGTGCCGGCAATCTATGCCATCTACATTCCGGGCGTAGAAAATTGGAAGGCGGGCTTCCTAAGTCTCCAAAAGCTGGATCAGGGGGAGAGGTCCCTGCATCCAGAGGTCTTTCGCCAGATTTGCGAAAGGTGGGGCACGCCAGTTGTGGATCTCCTGGCGTCCAGATTCAATCACAAGATGAAGACCTTCGTGAGCAGGTCAAGGGACCCGTTAGCGGCAGCCTCAGATGCTCTGGTGGTCCCGGTACAGGCTTCTGTACGCCTTTCCTCCTCTCAAGCTTATACCATGGTTGCTGCGCAGGATAGAAGTGGAGGGAATCCCGACAATCCTGGTGGCTCCTGATTGGCCTCGGCGCCCTTGGTACGCTGATGTGGTGCAGATGGTAACGGACGTTCCCTGGCAACTTCCGCTTCGCGAAGATCTACTGTCGCAGGGCCCCATCTTGCACCCTGCTTTACCATCACTGGCTTTGACGGCATGGCTATTGAGTCCCAGGTGTTGAGGGACGGGGGGGGGGTCTCTTGAGTCAGTGATCCCCACTATGCTTAAGGCGCGCAAGTGTACTTTGTTCCTTTGCAGTTCCCCGGGTGCTGGCCTTTCTTCAACAAGGCTTGGACCAAAAGTTGGCTTTGAGCACCCTCAAGGGCCAGATCTCCGCTCTGGCGATTCTCTTTCAGCGTCCTTTGGCGACGCATTCTTTGATCCGTACATTTGTGCAGAGTGTACATCATGTGGCTCCTCCGGTACGGAGAAACCGCCTTATGAGAAGATCAGGGATATTCCCTTACAATTGCTGTCTGAGAAGGTCGCCTTCTTGGTGGTTATCACATCCGCTAGGCGGGTGTCTGAATTGGCAGCTATGTCGTGTAGGTCTCCTTATTTGGTCCTACATAAGGATAAGGCGGTGCTGCGCCCGTCTCCTTCGCTCCTTCCGAAGGTAGTATCCTCTTTTCACATTAATGAGGACATTGTCCTCCCTTCCTTGTGTCCGCACCCTTCTCACCCTAAGGAGATTGCCTTGCATTCCTTGGATGTGGTGAGAGCATTGCGTGTGTATTTGGCAGCTACGGCTCCTTTTAGGAAGTCGAATGCGCTGTTTGTGCTGATGGATGGGCCGCGCAAAGGATTGGCGGCTTCGTCGCCCATTGTTTCCCGTTGGATCAGACAAACCGTGACCCATGCATATACTGTTCGGGGACAAGAACCCCCTTTTCCGGTCACGGCTCATTACACCAGGGCGATTAGCACTTCCTGGGCGTTTAGACACCAAGCATCGGTGTCTCAGGTGTGCTTGGGCCTCGGTGCACACTTTTGTTAAGTTTTACAAAGTTGATGTGTCAGCATCCGCGGATGCTGCTTTTGGCCGCAAAGTTTTACTGGCGGCGGTGTAGGCGCGGCTGTCACCTCCCGAGATCTTTCTGTGGGTACAGTTGTTATTTGCCCACCCCTCTGTTTGACACTGCTTTGGAACGTCCCCACGTGTCATGAATAGAGGCTGCGTCTGTCAATGAATGTAAGAGAAAATAGTATTTTATTAAGAACTTACCGTAAAATCCTTATCTCTGAGTTCATTGACAGACACAGCACCCACCCCTGTTGTGTTTGTATGGCTTGTTGCTATGCAGGGCTGAGGGGTTATATGCTGAGTGAGGACGGCCCCCCTGGGAGGGGCCAGCTTTGCTTTTCTGAACTTTCGTTCTGCCTAGTCTACTCCTAGTAAAAGGTGCATAAACCCACGTGTCATGAATAGAGGCTGCGTCTGTCAATGAACTCAGAGAAAAGGATTTTACGGTAAGTTCTTAATAAAATCCCATTTTTAAGCGTGTGCCAAAAATGCAAAAATGGCTCTGGCAGCGAAAGGGTTAATGACATGTGACTATCTTTTAAGAAGGCAGAAACCTTTTCTTTTTAAGGTCTGAAGAATAACTTCCTTCTTTCAGGTGCAGAAGAGAAGATCCTTGGAGAGTTCAGGGAAACACACAATCCTATGGCTCCAGATTTCTACCTCCAGGCCATGATCCAGTCTGCTGGGAAGCTGGTCCTTATTGATAAACTGCTGCCCAAAATGAAAGCAGGAGGCCACAAGGTGCTTATCTTCTCCCAGATGGTGCGTTGTCTGGACATTCTAGAGGATTATCTCATGCACAAAAGGTAGGAACATGCACGTCTCTTAGGCTAGGTTTCTACTATTGCGACCTGAAAGTCGTGCGATTTTCCCGCAATTTTTTAAACCGCGATTTTACCATGATTTTGATGTGACTTGAAGCAGTGCCTGTGTATTCTTGAGGTCTATGGACGGTGGACCTCAAGTTGCATCAAAGTCGGACCAAAGTAGTGCAGGGACTACTTTGGAGTCGCACAGATATGAATTGGAAATTATGGGGTATGACTTGTCATGCGACTTTGCAGTCCCAAGTCACAGGAAAAGTCGCACTAGTGGAAACCTAGCCTTAAAGCATAACTGAATTCAAGAGCAAAAATGTAATTTATTTGCAGCTTACCAGTACTTTGATTTGGTGGCTGCATTCATTTTTATTTTTCAGGCTAAGAACATTTTCAGCAAATGCAGAAATGCTTATTGATCTTGCCAGAAATGTAGTGGTGGTGTTGCTTCATATGAGCTGACTTGAGGACAAAATATTCTTTCTTATGTAAGCTACTATTCTCATTAGCAACCATGTAGTAGAGATTAGTGAAGTGGCAAACTGTCCTGGATTTAGTTCCAGCAGATTTTTGCAAACTTTTTAACCCAAACCCAATTGTAATCAATTGGAGTCAAATCGGTCAAAATAACAATGCTTATTTTCCTTGATTAATAGGCAAGGGGGTGTCAAAATATAGTGTGGCGGGTGGGCACTTCTCTGAGGAACATGTACCAATGGGAAAAACATTTTTTTTTTTTTTTACACGTGTTCGGCCAGGGATGCCCTAATCCTGCATGTGAAACGGTGCATCTCTGTGATGAGCAGAAAGTGCTGCAATTATAGCACAGACATTAGCAAATGTTTTGCTGGCTTCTTGTTTATAATTTATATTTATTAAATTTTTTATAAAAAGAGAAAAATATTTTCTTTTACATCATACACTCAAGTGAGGGATCCAACATCAATCTGTGAGTAAGAGAATACAGTTGCATCGTCAAGGATACATTTCATGGGGTAGACATTGATTATAAGGTCAGGGAAATTCCCCCTTCATTCCTCGAAGGTATATTTGTCGTCCTCCTATCCTGCACAATCCTCCCGTTTTAAATCTCTATTATCATTTCTTATTTAAAATACCCTTTCTGAATACTCCCCATATCCGTAAGGCCTACCAGAACTAGGACCATAGTGTCCCCGATCCCCAAAAACCATTCACACAAAAAAAGACAGAAACAGAACGAAAAAGGAAAGAGAAAGAGGGAAAGAAAAAAGAAAACCCACCCCAATATTCTATATTCCATATATGGGGCCATGAAGATTTTTATTTATAAGTACTTCAATAATAATCCCGAGGTACGATAATCATCCCATCTATCCCATACCTTTCTAAAATGCTCTCTAGAGCCAATCTCAGCACTAGTTGTTTGTTCCATCAATCGTATTTCACCCATCTCACAAACCCATTCTGCAATTGAGGGGACCGTCTCTTTTCGCCAAGAACAAGCAATAATTGTTCTTGTAGCTGTTAACATATGTCGCAAGATGTCTCTCAATAGCTTTTAATGAACCAGGAATAATTGATAATATCGCTATTGCTATGTCTGTAGTGTTGTAGTGTAGAATTGGAGAGCTCTCTATATATCTTGAATATATCCGTCCAGAGTTGGCAGACCTCCGGACAGTAATACCAGATATGTGACGCATTCCTTACCTCTCTTTTACATCTCCAGCATGTTTCTGGGATGCTTTCCTTTATCTTATGGAGATCGGCAGGACACCAATACCATCTAGATATGATTTTATAGTTCCTTTCTTGATGCTTAATAGGAGATAGCCCATGTACTAAAGTCAGCGCTTTCTCCCATTGTGGCCTGGTCGGTGTCATCCCAATCTCTTCTTCCCATTTGCCCAGATATATTACCTCTCTATCCAAGCCTCTAGGGCACAGGTGTCAAACACAAGGCCCGGGGGCCAAATCCGGCCCTCCGGGTCATTTCATGTGGCCCTCACACCTTAGCTGCAGCACTCCCCTCATCTCCACCACCCCCTGTCTCAACAGTCGGCCACAGAGTGGAGGACAGAACTCCTTCAGATCCTGCTCCCCTCTGTGCAGCTGCAGCACCCCCTCATATTCACCTCCCCTGGTCTCAGCATTCAGAAGACTCCAGCTCTCCTCTGGTCCTCCTCTAGACCCTGCTCTTTCTGCTTCCCAAGTCTGCCCCCATTGAGATGCAAGGAAGGGTGGGGAACCCTTAACTTCTGATGGTGGGGGGGGCTCTTGGCGTCTGATGTAAGGGGGGGGTGGTGCTCTGGACATCTAGTCTTACATATACAACCGGCCCTTTCAGGGCAACCATAATGCTGATACGGCCCACAATGAAATCAAGTTTGACACCCCTGCTCTAGGGAGTTGTTCTTTATATAACTTTGACATTATATGGTCTGGTTTTTGGTCCTGTAGGAGAACTTTCTCAAATTCTGTAGGTTCTCTCGCTAATTCAGAATATTTTCCCAGTGAGTGAACATATGCTGTCAGTTGTTGATATTGGATCCATTTGTTTGCCCTTTTGCTTCATAGTGTATTCAGTAGGGGAATCTCTCCATCCACCAGGATCTGAGCCAATCTAAGGTCATCCTGTCTCTGCCAGTCCAGGAAGTCTGAGGCCTCCATTGCTGGCAGAAACTCAGGATTAGAAAACAAAGGTGTCATTGGCCCAATCCGGGTCGAGAGGGTACCTCTCTTCATAAGTTCATCCCATACCTTCAGAGTAGAAAAAAAACAAGGATGGCATATTTGCTACTTTAGGGAGATTCATAGGTGTAACCCACGGCATAGATCTCAGTTTCAGGCCCAAAATATGCTCCTCCAAATCCAACCCATTGTTTAAATTTGATCCCATGAAACCAGTCTACTATACTAGTTAAGTGTTTGGATCTAACAAGTCTATCTCATTTAATCTGGGGGGATTTATGTTCCCAAATGAATCCCCCTACTGCCGACCACAATTTGCAGATTAATGCCGCAGGGGGATACACTGGGACTGTCCGAAACACGTACAGCAGCTTTGGAAGTATGTCCATTTTTATTATATTTATTCCCAACCAAGAGAAAGTTGTTTTTTTTTATCGTATTTTTGTAGCAATTTTATTATTTTGTCGATCAACGGTGCATGATTATACTCTATGTTGCCATTTAAAAGGAAATGTTTTCTGGAGATGAACTTTTATTAAGTTTTATTTGACAATGAGACATTTAATGCCTCGGAATTATCGTAATTCACTTTAAAATTACTTACAGCTCCGAACTGCTCGAACTCTTGAATAAGGTTTGGAATAGTTATTATAAGGTTGACAATGTGCAGCAAGAGATGGTCTGCATATACTGACATTTTATATTCCTTTCCTTTTATTTTGATCGCTTGTATATCAGGGTTGTTTCGTATAGCCATAGTAAGATGCTCCATTACCAAGACGTACAATAACGGAGAAAGGGGACAGCCCTGTCGGGTACCATTCGAGATTGAAATTGGACCCGACAGGATCCCATCAATCCGGACCCTTGCATGTGGTTTGTGATAATGTGCTATTATCTTTCCCATGAAGTGAGGGCCTATACCCCATTGCCTCAATGTTTCTTCCAGGAAACCCCATCCCACCCTGTCAAACGCCTTTTCGGCGTCTACAGCCAGAAGACAGGATGGGATGGAGCTCCTCTGTTCATATTCAATCGACGACAAAGTCTTTAAAGTATTATCTCTAGGTTCTCTACCCTCCACAAAACTTGCTTGGTCCAAATGGACGTTTGCCGGTAAGATTGGGGTGAGCCTTTCAGCTGTTACCTTTGCAAAGATTCGTAAATCGATATTTGTGAGAGATATTGGTCTTTAACTCCCACAATTAGCATGATCTTTCTCTGGCTTGGGTATTACGGAGATATCAGCCTCCATACCCTGAAATGCAAAGGGGCAAGATTCGGAAACTGCGTTAAAGGTTTTAGTCAATACTGGACCTACGGTTTCACCAAACATTTTATAAAAACGCACAGTGAAACCGTCTGGCCTGGGACTTTTCCCAAGAGCCAAGGCCTTAATGACTTTCTGTATTTCCTCTATTGATATTTCTTTTTCTAGTTCATCTATAGTGTTTTTAGATAAAACTGGGATTGCGGTATCTTTTATGCATCGATGTATTTTTTGACGGAACCTTTCAAGTTCTTTTCCCTTTTTTTGATTAGTAATGTTATATAATTTGGAATAAAAGATTTGGAAGGTTTCCAAAATCTCCTTGGGGTCAAATGTTACTTCACCTGATGTTTTTAGAATTTTTATTCTGGAGGTAGTAATTGTCCTTTGTCGTAATGCTCTAGCCAAAAGCCTTCCTGGTTTGTTCCCCTTTAGATAATATAGGGCACAATTCCTATCACTTAATCTCAGTGTTTGTTCATTCAATATGGTCTGCAATTCATTTTGTTTATCTGTAAGTTTTATCAAATTTATCAGAGTAGGATTCGGTTTATGAATTTGCTCATAACTTGCAATATTTTTTAGCAAGCATGACATTTTATTGCTCTTGCTTGCCTTCAGTCTAGCCCCATGTTTTATAAAAATACCTCTTAATACACATTTTAACGTTTCCCATTGTATAGGAATGGAGGTTTCATCTTTTTCATGGTCTGTTTGAAAGTTTATCGTCTGGTGAATACTGAAATACATGCTTCATCCATTAATAGATTTTCATTTAACTTCTATTAACCACGTGGTCTTTTATAGGCCGAAAGTTCCAACTCTACAAAGACTGGAGCATGGTCAGACCAGACAAAGTTGCCTATTTCTGGTGAAAAACAGTGGGAAGTCCGAGTTGATTTACAAGAAAGAAATCTATTCTATGATATGTGTTATGGACCCTTGAATAGAATGTATAATCTCTATCCCTGGGATGATAAACTCGCCAAATGTCTATTAGTTTTAGTTTTCCAATGAATTCTTTAAACTTGTTTGTTTGGTTACTATTCTGAAATGGTCGATTTGCGGTAGTGTCTAGACGAAGGTCCAAGACAAAATTAAAGTCTCCACCAATTAACACGATACCCTCTGATTTTCCATTAAATCTGTCACCATTTGTGTCCCTTTTTTAATTTGTTTCTGGTTTGGAAGGTATAAGTTGACAAATGTATATTTTTCTCCATAAATGGATACCTTTAGGAGCAGGGCTCTGCCATCCCTGCTACCCCAAGAATCCAAAACCTGGTGAGGAAGTGATTTATGTATAGCAATGGACAGGGCTGTGGAGTCAGAGTCGAGGAGTCGGAGTCGGTGGAAATTTTGGGTACCTGGAGTCGGAGTCGGCAAACAATGCACCAACTCCGACTCCTGAAGGGATTACGACCTGAAATACCTCCACAGGATGAAGTTATTTTAAGCAATAGTGGTAACTCAGGATCATCTTCTTCAAACAAAGAATTAGACTTTGATTCCTTCTTAGACAAAATGGAAGTTGCTGAAGGAAAGCGACGTCGCATAAGCGTTACAGAACCAGTAAATGTCCAAATAAAAAAATCCAACAGGAGTTTTATAAAGCACTAAAAGAAGTTGAAAAGTATGATCGCTCATCAAAACTTACTGTTGAAGAAGCCACCCTTGTTTATCCAGAGATCGTTAGTTGAAGAAAATCACGAAATATTTTGAGGACAACCTAAAAAAATAAACCTGTAAATGACCAAGACATTGCGAATACGCTGCAGCGAAAGGAAGTCGTTGAAGGTAAAACAGATTCTTCCTTAGTTTCAGATTAAGAAACAAACTTCTTCTACTAGGACTCAATGGTGATAACGAATTTTATTGAAGTAGGACACCTCCATAAAGTCCAGCATTAGGGAAGTCCTCAGCCTCAACCACGTAACAAACGGCTGAGGCTGAGGTCCATGGGTTTTAAAGGTGGCTGAGGCTGAGGAGCTGAGACTGAGGTGTCGGGACAGGTAACGATATGTATTTAGTGAAGGAGTGGTCC
>BLSH010151615.1:100693-118017 GCA_018402905.1 Glandirana rugosa | reverse complement strand
CCCACCCCCCCCCCCCCCCCCCCAAACAACAATAACACACCAGCCGCTACTGTGGATTAGCATGCAGGCCTAGGGGGTTGGGAGAGCAGACACCAGCAATAACAACTAGGAATGCCAAACCAGCCCCCTGACATTGGGGGGGAAAGAGGAGGAAGAAAATAAATAAATCTCCCCATTGAATGGTGTACATAGCGGTGGGAAGTTTTCCTTCCTAAAATAAACCTCACAATACTTTTCTCCTCGTGTTTTTCAGCAGGTGAACTGGTGAGGAGGCCCTTCATCAGTTCACTTGGGCAGAAGCAGCAGCCTCAAAAGGTTAGCTGTGAGCACAGACTGCAAATGGAGAGGCACTATGATTTTTCTTGTACCCCTTAACATGAATGATGTTATGGTCAATCTAACATCTATACTGTCTGATTCCCATGACCAGTTTTCTGCGAGTTTGGCAACCCTGGATATCCTATGCTTATCCTTTGTGCTTTGACCATACATTACTTAGATTATGATATTTTCTTGTACATTGTCCTCTGAGACCATTCTCGCTCTTCCTTTCTTTATTCTACCCTATTTTTTTTTTGCTTTCCCTCTTTTTTCCTGCATCTTCAACCTTCTATTCAACAGGGGAGGTCCTCTACATCTTATACCTTTTGTGTACTTTAGCTGGCTGTCACTCCTGAGGTTTAGTGGCCGAGAACACGTTGTAGCTCAGTGCATCTCCTCACAGTTTTAAGGTTCGGCCTCCTCTAGTTTTTCTTTTGTTACTACTACTAACTATGCTCTAACCCTTGAGAACATCTGAACATTACTTTCATACTGTGGATCAGTTTGCTTATCGTAACAATTTACTCATTGTAATTCTCTCTTATTTCACTGTATTTTGAAGCTGTACTTCAAGTTCTATTGCATACTGTGGATTTTTGTCTTAGTCGGCTCTGTATAGCTATGCTATCTGTTAATAAAAACATTTCTAAAAGAAAAATCTAATGGAGTTAGTCAGAAATGTGTCAGTCGTACAATGCTTACACCCATTCAGATGCAGTTGCTGTTCCGGTATTTGACAGCTGGTGGGGCTGGCTGTCAAAATACAATAACCGCAGCAGGAGGTTTGTGAGTCTGCTCTGTGTAGTGTCGATGGAGAGATCTGTTAGATTTTATCTGTTCAGCACAGGCTTAACGGAACAAATCTATGTACTGTATATATGGCTAGCTCTACAAAGAATGAAAGCTCAATAAGGCATATCTTACCTGACCTGTTGTCTTTTGCTCTGAAATTGACTCACATGTAGCTTGATAAAGTCAGTCACATGTGCTGATATCAATCTGTAGTCATTACAGGTGCTTTTTATACTTACTGATCTACTATCAACAGTTAATCATTCTGCTCCTTATCTCCTGTTCCCCTGCAGATATCTGTACGAACGCATTGATGGGCGAGTTCGAGGAAACCTCCGGCAAGCTGCTATTGATCGCTTCAGTAAGCCAGATTCAGATCGCTTTGTGTTCTTGCTTTGCACAAGGGCAGGTGGTCTGGGAATTAACTTGACTGCTGCTGACACCTGTATCATATTCGACTCTGACTGGAACCCACAGAATGACCTCCAGGTCTGTAGAAATGTTGACATCAGTGATTTTCTAAAAACCACAGACTATGTAGCTAAGAAACCTTGTCTCTTTATTGTTCTTGCTAAATACAGTACGACCAGAAGATAATGAGATCATTGGTTGAGCAACGGCCATCAGTAGCTTAAAACATCTCCAGGCAGAGAAAAAAATGCAGTTTTATCTTCATTCATAAATCAGTAAATGTATGTTTACATTGAACTACCTGGAGCCATACTGATATTGGCCTGCTGTAATTCCATGCACAAAGGTATATCAATTGAGGGTTAGCTCTGATCCAACTATTTTTCACACTGTTGTTCTTCTTAAAGTGTGAATATTAATACAGGGGGGCATAGTGGTGTAACCTCCTTAATGTTCTTTTACTACTTTAGCATGGTTTCACAATCTGTGGTTTGTACAGGACCACTCTGTGTTGTTCAGTTGTAGTACAGTCTGCCGGGAGGTCCAGCATCTGATTGTGCTGTCTGACAAGGTGTCTAGATCAGAAGAATGTCTGAACAGAATGTCATATCCTTTAGCAGGTTGATCAGTTGGGATAAATCTCATTCCTGTGTGTTTAGTTGTGTGCCTGGAGTTCAGCTTTAGGCTAAAGCTGGGTACACACTTCCTGAAAATCAGCTGGTCCATCAGGAACTGGCTGACTTTCAGTCAGTGTGTGTACAGCAGTCTGTCTGACAGAAGGTGGTCTAATGACCAGCTTTTGTCGACGGACATGCTGGAAAGCCAGCATTGATCAGCGCTCGCAGCCCATGACTGAATGCTGATCAGTGTATTCTGGTTGGGAGCAGGGGGTAATCCCCCTGTCAGAATACAATATCATGGTGGGGGGGTTGCCACACTAACATCACTCAGTTGGTACGTTGATCTGTCAGGTGTTTCTCTGTTCAACTAGCTGGGTTGAAGAAAAAAAAATACTTGCACTGTGTACTGGTCTTTAGATTTTTTTTTTGTACTTCTTAGAGTGACAAATGATTGGTTTGTTTTCCCACACTATAATATGTGTTTTTTTCACAGGCACAAGCCAGATGTCATAGAATTGGTCAGAACAAGGCAGTGAAGGTTTACAGACTAATAACAAGAAATTCTTATGAACGAGAGATGTTTGACCGAGCCAGCCTTAAGTTGGGTTTAGACAAAGCTGTGCTACAGAGCATGAGTGGAAGAGAAAACAGTGTTGGTGGAGTAAGTTATTTTCATTAAAGTCCTGCTTGTTCCCTAAAATAAAGTGCATTCCTGTTTCCATTTCACTTAGTAGAGCACTGGGGGACACATGAGACGTCTAGGGTATATTAACTGCATAATGGAGGTTGGAGAAGCTGTCCCTCACCTTGAGTTACACTCATACCACTCATGCTTATTCCTCCATGTGTCTTTTTTTCTATCCATGGTGTCATTTTAGTTGAGTTAATCTCTAAGTTTTTAGAGTCCCGCTCTGGGATTGTGTTTTTGTCTGATATGTGTTAAGATACCGCATGGAATCAATTATTGACTCACTATATTAGGCACACCAGGCATACTTATTATGTAAAAGCACTACATCCCTACAGCCATAGCTTGATGTGTTGAATGACCAATGAAAGTTCACACTAACAACTTCCTTAGTTGATAGCCTGGGAGCTAAAGTATTGATTACAGGGTTCAAATACTTCACTCTTTTTCTGAAGTCCATGCAACAAAGTAGTCTTACTCCTGTGGTTGATCCTCTGAATTTTAGCCACTTCAATACTGGGCACTTTAACCCCCTTCCTTCCCGGACCAATTTTCAGCTTTCAGCGCTGTTGCAGTTTGAATGACAATTGCGCGGTCATGCGACACTGTACCCATATGAAATTGTTATCATTTTTTTCACACAAATAGAGCTTTCTTTTGGTGGTATTTAATCACCCCTGGGTTTTTTATTTTTTGCGCTATAAATTAAAAAAAAGACTGAAAATTTTCAAAAACAATGCATTTTTCTTCATTTCTGTTATAAAATTTTGCAAATAAGTAATTTCTCTTCATAAATTTTGACCAAAAATGATACTGCTACATTTCTTTGGTAAAAATAACCCAAAACGGAGTTTATTTGGTGTTGGCGGACAGACAGATGTTTTGGGGACATACAGATGTTTTGTGTGTGGTAACAGATGACAAGGAATGGGACAGATGTTTGGGGACTGTGACAGATGTTTTGGGGACATACAGATGTTTTGGGGACTGTTTTATGGGGACACTTATGTGTATGGGGACAGGGGTATCAGTGTGCTTGTTGCACTGTGTGGGGGGGCGATCTGTGACAGCTTTCTGCATGAAATCCTCATCATGCAGAGAGCTGTCACATAGCTGCAGCTCCCCCCTTCCCCCCCGCACTGAGCTCTCACTGAGCTCAGCGGGGGGAGAACTGTCACAGAGACGTTAGTTTGATTGGACACAGCCGTCACATGATCGGGAGGGCCAATCTCTGCGCCCATATCCCGATCTCTGCTCAGCTGGATCCTGTGATCATAATGATCACAGGATCCAGCAGCAGCGCGCCGCGTGGCCGCACTGCGAGCTCCCGTTCTGCAGGACGTGTATACACGTCCTGTCAGAACGGGGAAGCTCCCACCCGGCTGTATATGTACAGTGGCCGGGTGGGAGGTGGTTAAACATAATTTGGCAACTATTATCCAATTACCTGACGTCTCAACATTTAGGAGATCCAATAGATAAAGGTTTGGAAAGTTTTGTGTAAGGAGCTCCTTTTAAGCAAGTTGTCTTTCTTGCTGGCCAGGTTGGTGGTTTGCACATGGGTCAAAGCCAATGCTGTCTGGGCTTGGCAATTCAGACAATGCATGTCTGCCTTAGTTCACATCTGTGCGGTGCATTTTAGGTGCCTTTTACATGCATTTTTAGTCACAATCACATTGACCTATACTGTGTATATTGTGCGTTTTGTGCATGAAAGATGAATTAAGCAGGACTTTTTTTTTTAATTTGTTACAGACCACAACTATAACGCACAGGTGTGAGTAAAATATTCTATTAGCTATAAAATAACTCCAAGTTCCTCCAGCTGACAGAGGTGATTGTTGCCTCCTAGTAGATCAGAAAAAGCAATATTATGCAAGGAATGTGTAACAGAACTTTGTAATATCAGAAGGCTTTTGGCCAACTTAAAATGGGTCTAACATCACATAAAATATTTCTAATTGGCAGCAGTGCTGAAATGCTTAAAGTGGTACTAAACCCAGATATCTGTCCCCCTTGTATAGGGGGGACTTGATGTCTTCGCACTCTTGCGTTATCCCTCACTTCCGGAGGCTTCTTTTCTCGGAGCAACCGGTCCCCAACGCCACTTCTCTGGAGCTAAATTCAGCCAATCGGAAGAGGCCAAGGCATTCCCGGCTCTGCAGCCGTGTGTATACGTGCCCCTAGTATACACGTGTGGCTACAATGCAGGGAATGCCTCAGTCGCCTTGTAAATGTCCCTAGATGGCTATTATATTCCACCAGTGAACGGTTAGAGGAAATTGGGTTCTTTTGTAAAGTTTTTTTTTTTTTTTATTGGAAGACACAAATTCTGCCCCTTTTTTTAGGTCATCTCTCTGTCTGTTTTTCATTTGTTTCCTCCTCCTCCTCACTTAAGTTTTTAAATTTCTATATCATGAACTGAATGGGAAGAACTGCTTATTTGGTATTTAAACTTCTGTAGGCCAAGAATGTATTCCAAATGTCTACTAATGTTCTTAATAAACTAAGGGTGAAAAGAATTTATCTGTGAGTATAGTACAGAAAGGTCTGTATTTTTTTTGGCTAGATTCAGCAGCTCTCAAAGAAAGAGATTGAAGACCTCCTTAGGCGTGGAGCATATGGCGCCATCATGGATGAGGAAGATGAAGGGTCAAAGTTTTGTGAAGAAGATATTGACCAGATTCTTCAGAGGAGGACAAAGACAATCACCATAGAATCTGAAGGCAGAGGTTCAACATTTGCTAAGGTATTGTTGATGCTTGGAGTCATAGGCGTGCGCACAGGGTGTGTCTGGGCACATCCTAATCACCCCATGTGCATTAGCATTATCCAGGGACTGCGCCAGGTAGGTGGCCGGAGGTGCCAGTGTAAATGCTACCATTATATTAAAGGCTAGGTTCAACCTTCGGAATATGGTACACCCATATTTAGGGTGTAACGTAATATACTCCTAATCAACTGCCTCCCACCACCAGAGCCTCCTCCCTGTGACAGCAGGTGGCATTCGTATGTGTTTGAGCTTTGGGGTGCACACCCTAACGCAGTAGGCTGCGCACACCTATGCTTGGAGCATATATAAAAAAAATGTTAGCATCTCTTATTTTTTAATATTGTCTTGAGGTAAAACTTTGCAAGAATTAAACCAGTATTTTTTTTTTAAACCCATTTCATATGTTTTTTTTTGTTATCCTTGATCACAGCCACAGTCCTTCATAAAATATATTTCAACAAGAGTCGTTAAACAATCAGTCATTCATCCAATAACAGTTTGTTTTTTTTCCCTCTAGGCCAGCTTTGTTGCTTCTGGTAATAGAACTGACATCTCATTGGATGATCCAAATTTCTGGCAGAAGTGGGCAAAAAAGGCTGAAATTGACATTGACTCAGTTAGTGGACGAGTAAGTACATTCTTATGCGGTTCATCGCATACAAGGCTTTTTAATTCAATCTTATTTTATTGAAAATAACAAGGTGGAGAATACAATCAGCATAAAAAAAAAAATTGTCAACAGTTTCAAATAGAGACAATATAACACAAGGGAGGTTTCAGAAATGAGCATTGTGACATGTTCGCTGTGTGTAGCGAAATAAAAATTAGAAGTTAGAGCAAACCAATGAGACAGAACTCAAGGAATAGAAGACCCTTGTCCCCCAAATGGGGATATTGTATGCAAGTATCATGTAGTAATACACGTACTGTGAAACCCTACTATGATGTAGAAAAGTTAGTTGTAAAGAAAAAAAGGGAAACACATGTGAGCATCGCTGCAACATGGTCACGAGTTGGTGTTGCCTAGGCCCCCCTCTGCCCAGGGGATGAATTACGATGAGTAGCGGAGCATGGACCATGAGAGAGAACTGTTCTTCCTTTTTAGATTCTTGAGCCAACAGACGTTCAAGGTCCTTGATATGGTCTACTTCAGTAGCCCACTCCCCCAGGGAAGGCACAGTTGTCGATCTCCAGTAACGTGGAATCACTAATCTGGCCGTGGCCAAAAAGTGACGCAATACATCGTTTTTGTTGCAGGGAGCATGGTTAATACATACAAACTTTTTATGGTGTGTTATAATAATTTGAAAACTGCTGATGGGAAGCCAGACTGGGCTGAGATTTTGAGATGCTTAGAATAGGGTCATGAACTAAAACCATTACCAATGGACCTTGTAAATGATATTGCAGTCAATTTTAACCTTGTTTTTACAGAACAGTTTGGTTATAGACACTCCCAGAATCCGCAAACAGACCCGGCCCTTTAGTGCCACAAAGGAAGAACTGGATGAGCTGTCTGAAGCAGAAAGTGAAGGAGATGACAAACCCAAACTGCGAAGACCATATGATCGATCTAATGGCTATGGAAGGACAGAGTGCTTTCGTGTGGAGAAGAATCTTCTGGTATATGGGTAAGATTGTCATCGTAAAAACTCCAAAAGTCTAATACAAACGTTATAAAAAACCAGCAGTATCTGTTTCAAAGAAGGTGGAGAGAACAGGTCACTACACATGAAGTGTATTAGGTAGAACACTAAGATACAGGTATGAGAACGTAGATGAACCTGTCTGTGATCTTTCCAGGTGGGGAAGATGGAGAGACATTTTGTCTCATGGTCGTTTCAAGAGGCAGCTAAACGAGCAAGATGTTGAAATCATATGCCGAGCTTTGCTGGCTTACTGTCTAGTGCACTACAGGGGAGATGAGAAAATCAAGAGCTTCATCTGGGACCTCATCACTCCAACAGAAGATGGGCAGACACGAGAATTACAGAACCATCTTGGTATGTGTTTGTGTCTGGAATTTAAAGTTTCCCTACCTTTTTCCAAAAAGTTTGCTTTTCTAAAGCATGTCACAGAAATCTACAAATTTATAAATTGCATTGTAGCCACAGTGTTGTGGCTGTTTCTCCAGAACAAAAAAAAATTTGCTGATACAGATTATAAACATTTGAAGACCCTGTGCTGATGCAAGTGCAGAGCAAGGATACCAAATGCTAGTTACACACGTATTTTGGTCTCCTGTCTTAACCACTTGATCTCCAGAAGATTTACCCCCTTCCTGACCAGGCCATTTTTTGCGCTACAGCACTGTGTTATTTTAAATGACAATTGCCTGGTCACGCAACGCTGTAATCAAATAAAAATTTTGTCCCTTTTCCCCCACAAATAGAGCTTTCTTTTGGTGGTATTTGATCACACCTGCACTTTTTATGTTTTGCGCTATAAACAAAAAAAATGACAATTTTGAAAAAAAAAATTTTTATATTTTCCGCTATAAAACAAATCAAATAAAAAATTGAAAATCAAATTTCTTCATTAATTTAGGCCATTATGTATTATTCATAATTTCGGTAAAAAAAAAATCCCAGTAAGCGTATATTGATAGATTTGCACAAAAGTTATAGCGTCCACAAACTGAGATATATTTATGGAATTCTTATTTATTTTTTTACTAGTAATGGCCGCTATTAGGGACTTATAGCGGGACTGCGATATTGCGGTGGACAAATTGAACACTAACTGACACTGGGAACCAGTGACACTAATACAGTGATCAGTGTAAAAATATGCACTGCCATTGCCCTGGCTGGGAAGAAGTTAACATCAGGGGCGATCAAAGGGTTAACTGTGTGCCCAGCCAGTGTTTTTGTACAGTGTGGGAGGTGCTTTTACTAGGGGAAGACATGGATCTTAGTCCCTGCTTTGCAGGAACACAGGATCCATGCCTTCCCTACTGACAGAACGCAGTCTGCCTTGTTTACATAGGCAGACTGCTGTTCTGCCTCTGTACTGAATGATCGGCAGGTGGACATTGAGCCCGCGGTACCCGCAGATCAGATCCTGCTGTGTATAATCACAGTGGGAGCGGGCCGATACCGGCGAACCCCCTATCTGGAAGTGTTGGATCACATACTAGGTATGTGATCCAGCGCAGCAGGGCCCCTTTGCTGTATATGTAAGTTATATGGTCAGCAAATGGTTAATATATTCATTGCAAACCTGAAGATACAAGTCAACAGTTCATGCAGTCTTGAAGACCAGAAATAATTACACAATAAATATTCTTGCATTAAGTCATAGGTGTACCATAGGAGACATGATGAACTGAAGAATCAAACATTTAAGTCGGGAAAATTTGCTGTAAATGGGTGTGCAATCAATATGGAAATTCATAGGAAGTGCAGCCATCCGGAATCATTTCCTTATGTTACACAGCATGCAAGCTGGGCTAGTACCTGACTACAGTAGTGTGTGTGGAGATTAACCAGAGACTCACTCACCTGGAGCAGCTTTGTTTTGTTTCATTGGAAATTAATAGGAGTTGGAGCATCACATTTCTTTTAACTGTGTTCGAAGAAAACTTGCAGGCTAGGATTTTGATATGTGTTATTTGCCTGATATTTTGGAAGATCTTATTTAATATTTCCTATAAACTTATTTTAATTCATTTGGAAACCAGTCCATTGTTTATAGCTGCAAATGGTCCTCCAGGTAGGTGTTCACCTATAAATATTTATACTTTCTGTTTTGCAATAAAGCAGTGGTTCTCAACTCCGGTCCTCGGGACCCACTAACGGGCCAGGTTTGCAGGATAACTGAAATACATCACAGGTGATCTAATTTGCTGTTCAATGATTGCAGTATTCTAGTCTGCATCTCCCCAAGGTAATACTTAAAATCTGGCCTGTTGGTGGGTCCCGAGAACCGGAGTTGAGAACCACTGCAATAGAGCATTCTATCTTTGTACAACAATGTGTAGCAGTAATGTTCAATGCAACCTAAAATAAATGTGGCCTCACATTAATAGATTGCTTGCCAAGAGCAACGAGAGATCCCCGCAGGTCATTAGAGCATTGGGAACTGCTGGGATTAAATCAAGACTGCTAGTAGGAGGTCTTGGGCTTAGTTCACATCTGTGCGGTGCATGTTAAGTGCATTACTATTGACCTATATATAATGTGTGTTTTGTTAAAACGCAATACTTTTTTTTTTTTTTTTTTTTTTTTTTGTGGGGGGTGGGTTAGTGGTTGGTTTGAAGCCCAATCACCTTGCTAAGCCTTGTTGCCCAAGACTGTTTCTGAATGTTTAGGAAATGGATATCAGAGCTTTCTTGTTCAGCTTATTCAAGTTTGCATTAAAAAGGTGTAAGCGTAAACTATCATGGGAACATATAAAATTCACACAACATTACATAATTCAAAGGGCCGTAGCTTAAAAAGGGAGATCCGAAGAGTTAAAGGCCCAAATAAGGAAGCGAACCTGTGTATAACAAGTATTGTAACCTGAATAACCTGAAGTATAATATGTTGACTAGAAAACTATTTGAAGTAATGGAACATAAAGAAGTTGGCTGGAAAGAATCACTGAAGGCTATGCAAAAAAACAGTACAGGCAAAAGTCTTACTGGACTGTCTGAAAGGGGAGGAAGGGGAAACAAAAAAGAAAGACCAAAGGATGGGCTACTTTAATAAGGTTCCAACTTGGTCCTGTCGTAAATTGCAATGGAGGACAATGTTTATTAAGAAGTAGACTCTTAATCAATAACCTCTGTGCCTTAGGGATGTCCACTATATGTGTACCATTGTTCCCTCCTGTCCACAGCTTGTAAAACCGAGAGTTCCCGGGAACATATTTGTAAATTCAGGAGGGAGTCAGGTACCAAAGCATTAATACTTAATAGTTTTCCAAAGCTAAAACATTCCCAGAGCTAGTAGCCGTGGAAGAACAAATATTTTTCCAGTCTTTCTCTGGGATAGTAACGCCCAACTCCTTCTCCCAGTGAAGCATATATTTCACTTTTTTATGGATTTTAGAAGAATTTAGGGAGACCTATAAAAATGAAATAAGCCCAAGGAGTGAGGATTAGTGGGGCATTTGCTTTCAAACCACATGAGAATTATTGAAGTTGTTGTATGTGATAAAACTGCATTAACATGCCTAATTTGTATATAACAAAATGGTTCCCATGGGGGAGATTCATAATTTTTTCTAATGTAATCAAATTATTTAATACTGTTGAAGGTAAGGAGAGCATAAACCCTTACGGGTCCACCATTGGAATCTTGAGGGGGTTTCAAATCCCTGGGGAAATAATGGGTGGATCTCAGATCTTTAAAAAAAAAAGACTATGAGAGAAACATGGAGGGTAAAATTGTAGCAGCCTCTGTACAGTATGTCATGATTTGTTTCATTTTATGTATACAATTAAGACCTTGGCAGTGAAGTGAGCTTAAGTAAATGATCTGCATGGAGTTAATGTGTGCTCCCTGTGGATGTATTTTGTTCCTCTGGATGTTTTGCTTTCTTCCTAAATACATTTTGGTATATTCATCTTCCTCTCCATCTGTACCTAGTATGCATGAATATGACAGGGACTTCTTTGAGGAACAGGAGCTAGTGTGCTTTATACTCTGTTATGTAATGGCCACATACACGCTGGGAGTTTTAAACACCGCTTCTTCTTTTTCTGCCTCTAAACTCCTTTTAATTATAGCCAATAGCTTCCTGACCAGAGCACTTTTTGCGATACGGCACTGCGTCGCTTTACCTAACAATTGCACGGTCGTGCCACGTTGTACCCAAACAAAATTTATGCAACAATTTTGAAAAAGAAAAACATTTTTTTTTTTTTTACTTTTTGCTATAATGCATATCCAAAAAAAAAAAAGAAAAATGTATTCATTAGTTTAGGCCAATATGAATTTTTCTACGTATTTTTGGTAAAAAAAAAATCGCAATAAGCGTATATTTGGTTTGCCCAAAAGTTATCACGTCTACAAAATAGGGGATAGATTTATGGCAGTAGTAGTATTCTTTTTTTTTTTACTAGTAATGGCGGCGATCTGCAATTTTTAGTGGGACTGCGATATTGCGGGGGACAGATCAGACACTTTTGACACTTTTTTGGGCCCAATGACATTTATACAGCGATCAGAGCTAAAAATAGCCACTGATTACTGTATAAATGTCATTGGCAGGGAAGGGGTTAACACTAGTGGGCGATCAAGGGGTTAAAGGTTCCCTAGCTGGGTGTTTCTAACTGGGGGGCTGGGCTGACAAGGAGTAGAGATAGATCGCTGTTCCAGATTACTTGGAATAGCAGATCTCTCTCTCTACTTCCCTGACAGAATGGAGATCTGTCTGTTTACGTTGATAGATCTCCGTTCTGTCTCTCTGGAGCGATCGCGGGTAGCCGGCAGACATCGCGGCCGCAGGTCACGCGCATCTGCCCCAGCGTTGTGCCACGCGTGCCCCCTATAGCTCTTATAGCGGTCGATGTACAGTGACTATGATTTGCGCAGGAGAGCCGACCTACCACAGTACAACTACGACGGCTGGTCGGCAAGCAGTTAAAAGCATTACAAACGCCCAGTGTGCATGAGGCCTAATTATTATTATTATTATACAGGATTTATATAGCTAATAGCTGATACTATAGAAATTCAGGCTGTGTAATTGTACTTGATACACTCATATTTTATTAGTAATCACTCTATTTGTGATACATCGATTTTTAATGATTTGGTAATTGTAATCGCTGAAAGAGGTTAAATAGCTCATTAGCAGGCAACAAAAATTGCTGGTGTAATTCAGTTATATGCCTTTCAAAGTTCAGTAATCCATGTTAAAAAACATTACATTTCCTATTGGTACAAAATAAATTGGTGTTTGTAAGTAGACCTTATGGAATTGGACCTTTTGCAGAGATTTATGTGATCCACTTTCAAATAGGTAGAACTTTTAAAAATGCTCTTCTCCAAAATGCAGGCTTGTCTGCTCCAGTACCACGGGGAAGAAAAGGGAAGAAAGTGAAATCCCAAACTAGCACCTTTGACATCCACAAGGCTGAATGGTTGCGGAAATATAACCCAGAGCATCTACTGCAAGATGATGGGTACAAAAAGCACTTAAAGCATCACTGCAACAAGTAAGACAATGTTTATTATTCTACATTAAAGAGAACCTGTCTGCAGAATACAGTTTATCCAACTCCTCGTGTATAAAATGTTACTTTTCAAAGTGATATTAAAGGCGGATTTATTTTATTTTTTTTAAATAACAAACATGTCATACTTACCTGCTCTGTGCAGTGGTTTTGCACATAGAAGCCCTGATCCTCCTCTTCTTGGTACCCCTGCTGGTGCTCCTGGCCCCTCCCTCCTGCTAAGCTGCTCGTTATGGGGGCACCCAAGGAGGCTCACTCACGGGCCACTGCTCTGTGTGTCCGTTCACACCCGGAGCGTGGCTCGGCCCTGCCCCCATACTCTCCTTACTGGCTGTGATTGACAGTAGTTGGAGCCAATGGCTCCCGCTGCTGTCTCAGCCAACAAGAAGGAAGAGACCTGGGAGAGACACTGCTCTCGTGCACATCGCTGGATCAAGATGGAGGTTCAGGTAAGTATTAGGGGGGCTGCTGCACACAGAGGGTTTTTTACCTTCATGCATAAAGGTAAAAAAAACCTTGAGTCTTTACAACCACTTTAAACCCAAAACCAAAAAAAAATGAACATATTACAACTTGCCAATCTTTAAATTTTGTGCTTGTATTTTTCTTTTCTTTTTTTTTCCCTTGATTTTCACCTGGTGACCTGACTAGTAACACACATTCAGTCTTAGGGTGTCTCCACTGTGGATGCAGGAGCATTGGAGACACCTTTGGAAAGCAGCGTTGCCAGTCTGGGACAAAGGTGGTGTTACAGTTGGAAAAATAATTATTTGATCCCCTGCAGATTTTGTAAGTTTGCCCACTTAGAAAGAAATAAAGGGTTTATCATAGGTGTATTTTAAATGATAGAAAAAGAATATCAAACAAAAATCCAGAAAAAAACACATGATACAAATGTTATAAATGGAGTTGCAGTTCAGTGAGTAAAATAAGTATTTGATCCCCAAGCAGAACCTGACTTAATACTTGGTGGAGAAACCCTTGTTGGCAAGCACAGAGGTAAGACGTTTCTTGTAGTTGGTGACCAGGTTTGCACACATCTTAGGAGGGATTTTGGTCCACTCTTCTTTTCAGATCTTCTCTAGATCCTTACAGGTTTCTTGGCTGTCGTTTGGCCACTCAAAGTTTCAGCTTCCTCCATACATTTTCTATAGGATTAGGGTTTGGAGACTAGCTACGCCACTCCATGACCTTAATGTGCTTCTTCTTGAGCCACTCCTTTGTTGCCTTGGCGATATGTTTTTGGTCATTGTCATGCTGGAAGACCCATCCACAACCCATCTTCAGTGTTCTGGCTGAGATGAGAAGGTTCTCATCCAAGATTTTACAATACATGGCCCCATCCATTGGCCCCTCAATGTGGCAAAGTCGATCTGTGCCTTTAGCAGAGAAACCGCCCCAAACCTCCTTGCTTGACTGTAGGGATGGTGTTCTTAGGGTCATAGTCAGCATTTTTCTTCCGCCAAACATTGCGAGTCCCCCTCCTCAAGAAAGCACATGTGTAGTCATGCCAATGAACATCTAAATGATTAAGACAGAGATTGTGAGTCGGATGAGACCAAAATTGAGCTCTTTGGCATGAACTCTACTCGCCATGTTTGGAGAAAGAAAAATGCTGACTATGACCCTAAGAAGACCATTACAGTACTACAGTCAAGCACGGAGGTGGAAACGTGACGCTTTGGGGCGGTTTCTCTGCTAAAGATACAGGCCGACTTTGCCGCTTTGAGGGGACAATGAACGGGCCATGTATTTTAAAATCTTGGATGAGAACCACCTTCCCTCAGCCAAAACACTGAAGATGGGTCATGGATGGTTCTTCCTGCATGACAATGGCCCAAAACATACCACCAAGGCAACAACAAAAGGAGTAGCTCAAGAAGAAGCACATTATGGTCATGGAGTGGCCTAGCCAGTCTCCAGACCTTATTCCTATAGAAAATTTGCCAAGAGACTGACAAGAAACCTTAAAGATTTAGAGAAGATCTGTAAAGAAGAGTGAACCAAAATCCCTCCTGAGATATGTGTAAACCTGGTCACCAACTACAAGAAACGTCTTCCCTCAGTACTTGGTGGAGAAACTCTTGTTGGCGAGCACAAAGTCATGCTTTGCTTGGGAATCAAATACTTATTTTAGTCACTGAACTGCAACTTAATTTATAGCATTTTGTTTTATGTGTTTTTTTTCTGGATTTTTGGTTGATATTCTGTGTCTCATTTAACCACTTTAGCCCCGGAAGGATTTACCCCCTTCCTGACCAAAGCACATTTTGCGATTCAGCACTATGTAGCTTTAACTGAAAATTGTGCAGTCGTGCGACATTGTACCCAAACTGATGTCCTTTTTTCCCCACAAATAGAGCTTTACTTTGTTGGTATTTGATCACCTCTGCGTTTTTTATTTCTTGCGCTATAAACAAAGAGTGACCATTTTGGGGAAAAAAAAAAACTATTTTTTACTTTTTGCTATAATATCCAAAAAAAAAATATAAAAAAACAAATGTATTCATCAGTTTAGGCCAAAATGTATTCTACATATTTTTGGTAAATAAAATCGCAAAAAGTGTTTGGTTTGTGCAAAAGTTATCGCGTCTACAAGCTGAGAATTGATTTATGACACTTTTTTGGGACCATTGACACTTATACAGCGATCAGAGCTAAATATAGCCACTGATTACTGTATAAATGTTCTAACTGTGTGGAGGGCTGGGCTGGCAGGGTCATGACAGATCTCACTGATCCCGATGACGGGAGGATCAGTAAATCACTGTCATGCCCACTGACAGAACAGGGAACCTTTGTGTTTACATTGGCGGTTCCCCTCTCTTCTGTATTAGGTGATCACAGGTTGCTGGCGGACATCGAGTCCACCTGACCCACGGGCACACTCGCGCAGCGGCTGCACGAATCACCGTTTATAGACGGAGATTCGCGCAGCAGAGCCAACCTGCCGCAGTAAATGTATGCGACGCAGTCGGCAACTGGTTAAAATACATATATGATAAAAATTATAGACCCTTCATTTCTTGCAAAATCTGGAGGGGATCAAATAATTATTTTCCCCACTGTAGATGCACAGGCAGATTTAGATGGACTTTAACAAATTAAAGCCAAACCTCTGCTGACACTTTTTATGCTGTAATAGCAACAGTTTATTTTACAAATTTTTTTGGGGGGGATAAAGATTTGAACGTAGATGAATAAAAGCTGGCCATTGTACACATCCCTGTCAATGTTAAATGGCTTGTCTCAACCCTCTAACTCCCATGTTTGCTGCTCAGCTTGTTTTGTTAACCGCTTGCCGTCCAGCCACCGTTACACGGCCGCAGGTCGGCTCTCCTGCGCAAATCGCCATAGCTACACAGAGGCCCGCTCAGGCGCAGTTGCGGGAGCGCGGCGCGCGCTTACACATGGTGCGTGGGCATGCCTGCGGGTCAGGCGGACTCGCCTTCTACAGAGGCAAAACGGGGATATGCCAAAGTTAACAAGGCGGATCCCTGTTCTGACAGGGGACATGACGGTGATCTACTGTTGCCAGTCATCGGGTACAGTGAGATCTGTCGTGTCCCTGCCAGCCCCCCCCCCCCCCCCTTCCTACAGTTAGAACACGCTGAGGGAATAGTTAACCCCTTGAAAGCCCCCAGAGTTTAACCCTTTCCCTGCAAGTGTCATTTTTACATTGATCATTGCATTTTTATAACACTGATCAATGTAATAATAGAGAAAAGAAAGGCCTTTCTTTTCTCTATTCCTTACTCCAGAGATTATTCTCCTCTCTAACAGCTGCCCTAAGGACTGCTACACCTACTCCAATCTGAGCTGTGATTACACCAGCACGCCCTCACATACACCTCTGCGTCAATGTAATAATGTCATTGGTCCCAAAAAATTGTCAAGTGTCTGATCTGTCTACTGCAATGTCACAGTCCCGATAAGAATCGCAGATCACCGCCATTACTAGTAAAATCTATAAATATATCCCCTATTTTGTAGACGTGGTAACTTTTGTGCAACCCAAACAATATATGCCAAAAGTATGTACAATATATCGGCCTAAACTGATGAAGACCTTTTTTTTTTGGATATGTATTAACCGCTTGCCGACGGCTGATCGGCAATTGACAGCGACAATGTGGCTCTGTAACGCGAATCGCCGTCATACGACGGCGGCCGCGATACAGAGCCACTGTGAACGCGCGCGCGCGCTCACTGTGTCCGGGGGGGTCCAGGGAGCGACAGTTAACGGCTAGTCGGCAGCCGTTCGCCAATTATGTATAGGTTTTTTTTTTCCAGAAGTAGTCAAATCCGGCTATATAACATGTATGAAAACCGTATATAACAAACCCAACGTGTTTTCAATGGTGCAGATGTTTTATCCCCTATATAAATATCTAAAATGATCATTACCGCCACTAGACGCTAAGAATAGCCCTGACACTGTAACGTCATCTGTCTAGTCTGTGAACTGTTAAAAAACCCTGGTTACTGTAATAATGTAACTGCGTCTCCACATACACTCCCGCACGACCACATTAGTGTCGAGTCTAACCT
>BLSH010151615.1:83369-100683 GCA_018402905.1 Glandirana rugosa | reverse complement strand
TTAGTAAAAAATAAAAAAAAAATAAAAACCCCAAAAATGAATTCTCATCATCCGTAAATGCGACCACTTTTGCGCATACCAATCAATAAACGCCGATTGTGATTTTTTTTATCGCAAATATGAGGAAGAATATAAATCGGCCAAAAACGGTGAAAAAAAATGTTTTTTTATATTTTTTTTTTTGGATTTGTATTTTAGCAAAAAGTAAGAAATTTGAGTTTTTTTGCAAAATTGTCGCTCTTCTTTTGTTTATAGCGGCGATCAGAAATGACGCAGAGGTGATCAAATACCACCAAAAGAAAGCTCTATTTGTGGGAAAAAAAGGACGCAAATTTCGTTTGGGTGCAACGTCGCACGACCGCGCAATTGTCAGTTAAAGCGACGCAGCGCCGAATCGCAAAAAGTGCTCCGGTCCTAAAGCTGGAAATCCTTCCGGGGCTGAAGTGGTTAAAGCAAAAGTTTTCTTTCAGAATTGTCGCTCTTTGTTTATAGCGCAAAAAATAAAAACCGTAGAGATGATCAAATACGACCAAAATAAAGCTCTATTTGTGGGGAAAAGGGGACGTTAATGGGTTTGGGTTTAATACCGCTTTAACCTCTTCCCTTTACCCACTTTTAAAAGTTCATTGTTTGGGCCTCAGTCTCTAGTGTCCTAATAAAATCTAGTGAACTGGAGAGAGTACCACCCAACCTTTGTATCATTAACATGAACCTGTGCCATTCCTGCTAAAGAGTCCTTGAAGGGAGTGATCTTTTTGCCATTGACTTCACTCTTCCTTCACACATCAGTAGGAGAGCAGCTATCCGTGTGCTGTTTAAATTTCCAGAGGAGAAAATAGATCTCTGCCATGGTGTGACCAATGAACCCAAGATGGCGGGGAAGTTGAGATCAGTATGTGTTTCTACACTTAAAGTATAACTAAAGGCAAATTTTTTTCAATTTTGGATAGCGTGCAGAGGGATTAGAACACCTGTCAGTTTTTATTGCTGTCTGTACCCCTGTTAAAGCGGACCTTCACTCTCCCAAGGACGATCCCGCCTATCAACCCTTCCTCCTGCAGAAATAGGGCATTGCTTTTTTTTTCTTTTGTTAATTTTTTTTATTTTTATATTTAAAGTCCGCCCTGCTTCCCCATAGACGTCACTCGCCTTAGAAAATGACGCGCACACTGCCCGCTATACGTCATATAACCCAGGAGGCATAGCCTATCATTCAAGAGCAGGAGGAGGGGGACCTATCGGTCTATCGAGAGGCCCACCCGCTGAACCCAGAGGAGCCGGCGGGCCTCTTGATGACGTCTGAGAGAACATGATGCGGGACGGAGTTGTGGCTGGACATGAGGATCTTAGTGGGTCAATACTGGATCAGTGAGTATCTGAAATGTGCAGATACCACCATCAGGTAAAAGTTCCCCTTTAAAGAAATTCACCCTCTCTATTTGTCCTGTTTACCATTATCATTGAAAGTGAAAGTAAAGAAGTCCAAAATTTTGGGTTGTCCCTAGAAAAGTAATAGAGGGGACATCTTCCAATGTAGACACTAATTCTGGTGACCTGGGGGTCCCCAAGGAATTTCCTTCATTTGCAGGGATTTCCTCTCAATCCCTGTTTGTCTATTGGACAGGAAGTGAAGGGAAATCTCCCCAATGGGACACAGATGATAAAAATAACATCTGCCGGGTTAAAAAACAAAAAAAAAGTTTTGCCTATAGTTCTACTTTAAAGCGTTTTTTAACCCAAAAAAAAACCATCCTGTTCCCATAAAGCATGTTATACAGCACAGTGCATTTGGCCCCCTGTATCACCTGAAATACCTGGTTGATCCTGCCTGGCTATACCCTCCCCCCTGTTCGCTGATCATGATATATCAGGGCTGCTGAGCCCTGGTACCGTGGTCAGCCGCAGCATGCTATCCTGTGTCTGTCTCTCCTCTGTCCTTTCTGGCCCCCTCCCCTCCCTGCCTGTTTGCTCATACCAGTAGCCTGAGAGAGAAGAGCACTGACAGTCAACTGAGCGCCGGGAGCCGAGCTTATATAGGTACAGATCGGCAGACTTTTTACATTAAACAGACACCGGGACACTTATTATCATGGTACAAAGGGAATTACAGGATTTAGTAGAAGTGGGTTAACAACCACTTTAATTTCAGGATGTGATAAAGAGATGAATTTTGATATTTTTTTGTATAAGTATGTAATGCTATATTTACAAAGTTTACAAATCTTTTCTATAGGGGTAACTTGACATTTATGTCAGATAAACTCAAAAAGACATACAAACTTCATGCAGGTTATCAGAGCTTTGCAATATTGCTGCAGTGTGTCTTTTTTTATTGCAGGGTTTTACTTAGAGTGAGAATGCTGTATTATCTCAAACAAGAAGTGATTGGTGCTCACAGCATGAAAGTTCTGGAGGGAGTGGATGTCAGGTAACTATGCCTGGATGCCTTAATTCAGTCTTACTAGTGCATATTGAAGTCTTTGCTCTTGACTTGGAAATCATTAAGGCCCCTTTCACACTGGGGCTGGCGGGCGGTAGCGGTAAATCCCCGTTAGTCTCAGCGGGGATTTAGCGCTGTTATAGAGGCGCTACGGCGCCGCTATGCAGGCGGGTGCGGGGCACTTTTAACCCCCCCACAACGGGTTAAACAGGGGTTAAAAGTGCCGGCGCTCCCGGAGCTGTGTACAGCCGCTACGGGAGCGCTGCCCATTCAATTTAATGGCAGGAGCTGTGGAGGAGCGGTGAATACACCGCTCCCCACATTCCTGAAAAATCATGCTTGCATGATTTTCTGAAGCGCTGCGCTAGCGCAACGCCTCAGTCTGAAAGCATCCATAGAGATGCATAAAAATAATATTTAGAGCGTTATTGCAGCGGTAATTTTAGCGCTTTACTGCTGTAATAACGCCTGAGTGTGAAAGGGGCCTAAAAGCGAATGCACTGAAATTCATGGTATCCTTCTAATTTCAGTGTCTGCTGTTGCACCTGAATACAATTCTATTTGGAACAAAACAATTCTTACTTTTCTGCTATGGGCTTGTTTAGTCAGCGATAGCATTGTAATTGCGTAAAATAACAAAGTATAATTTATATAATTGTTAGAGCAAACATGGCTCTCTTGATACTATTCTACAAAAAAAAAAAAATTATATGCAATCCATAGACCAAAAAACATAACCTTATTTAACCGGTTCCCGACCGGCTCGCGTACATTTACTGCTGCACTGTGGCGCTGTCCCGGGAATGGCCCTCTAAAAACGGCGGCTCACTCTCGTGCCCGCTGCACTGTGCAGGAGTGTGGCCGCGGCTCGGGCGGACCTGATCTCCGCTGGCGAGCCGCGATTGGCTAGCAGAGAGGGAGAACGGGGAACCGCTGATGTAAACCTGGCAGTTCCCTGCTCTGTCAGTGGGCATGTAAGAAATCTACTGATCCCTGTCACTGGGATCAGTTAGGTCTCTTATGCCCCTGGTAGCCCAGCCCCCTCACAGTTACAGCACGCCTAGGGAACAAAGTTAACCCCTAGACCACCCCCTGCAGGTTAACCCCTTCACTGCCAATGACATTTATACAGTAATCAGTGAATATTTAAATTTCTGATTACTGTATAAATGTTTTTGGTCCCAAAAAAGTGTCAAAAATGTCCAACATGTCCACTGCAATATCACAGTCCCAATAGAATTCGCAGATCCCCGCCATTACTAGCAAAAAAAAAAAAAAAAAAATTGTAAAAACACCAGAAATTTAATTCTCATGGTTTGTAAACGTGGCAACTTTTGCGCAAACCAATCAATAAATACCGATTGCCAACTTTTTTTTTTTTACCAAAAATATGAGGAAGTGTATATATCGGGCAAAACCGATGAATAAATTTGTTTTTTTTTTTGGATATGTATTATAGCAAAAAGTAAAAAACATTGTTTTTATGCAAAATTGTCGCTCCTTTTTTTGTTTATAGGGGTGATCAGAAATGACGCAGATGTGATCAAATACCACCAAAATACTTATTTTTTATTTATTTTTTTGTAACTTAGATTCGTGTTTGTTAAAAGAAAGGAAAAACAACTTTTTATTTAAATCGTATACATTTTATTCTATAGTTTGGCTTTTTCTTAAATTGTATGCATTTTTAATGCCACACTGAATTTATATTAAAAAAAATAAATAAAATAAAATGCAAACAAAATTTTATAGAAAAAAAAGTTAAAATATTAATGGTTAAAAAAAATAATAGCCAAGTAGAAAGGGACTTAGTTTGGGCTAATGGTTAAGGGTTAGTTAGGGGTTTAAATAGGAACATCCTTTTTGTATTTATTAATTTTTATTTGCAAGGTTGCTTTAACTGACGACATGTGCAGGTCAAAGGTCACCCTTTTGATCCCGTTCACACTCAGTAGCCAAGAGCATGCTCAAAGTCCAAGCTGATTAATATAATATAAAACCAGTGTTTGGGATAAAATGCCTTTTTCTAAAATTGTAATATGAACACATTCATTATAAGTATAATTTTTTTTTTTCCTTTGTTTTATATCCGAATACAGTATAGATAGTGATTGCGTCTGGCTACATGTTTTTGGTAAACGTACCTAAAACATAACTCAGTTTACTTTTTTCTCTAGAATTTTTTTTTCATTTACTGATGGACACTGAAATTCAGAAATAGTTGGGTTATACTGCTGCCTACAGGAGATGCATACATTGGCAAACAAAAAAACAGAAAAAGTTGGAAGCTATCCCCTGTACTCCTCCTTTACCCAAACTGCCTCAGGTTTTTGCGAGTGTCCTAGCAGGATGGGTGCCTACGTCACTGCCTGAGCATTTTTATATTGCAGCCACCCAGATTTTTATTTCTTCAGCACTAGTTTTGGAGGTCATGCTTGGACTCCGCTGGACTGGATGTGCAGGGTTAGCCTGAAATCTAACCTTCAGGCACTGGGTTCTCTTCATTAAGGTGATAATTTCCAGGTCAAGAGATGTGAGACAGCCCCAGCTGTGACCCTGTCTGACTAAGGCTGGTCGTCCTGAAGCACCAGGAGCCAACGCATCATTTGCACTGATGGGAACCTTTGCAAATTTCCCACCGCTACTGGTTTTTACTGTGGTAAGGTTTAAGCCTGGGGGATGAAGTGCTGATGTTATCTGCTAGGTGGTGTTTTGTGCTCTGTGGATCTCCAGTCTTGTTTCACTGCCCACCTACAGTGACCTGGTGACCTCTGTCCACCTAAAACATTCATAGTTACCAGCTACCTGGGTTTTAGAATACTCTAGACCTTGCCTCACATTGAGGCTAGTTTCTTACTGCTATGCAGAACATCTCCTCCGCTCCTCTTTCTCTTTCTGTTGGGGTACCCCAAGGCTCTGTCCTCCCTGTTATTCTCCCTCTATACCTTTTCCCTGGGCCAGTTGATAACTTCCCATGGCTTTAAATACCACCTCTATTCTGATTTCACCCAGATCTATCTCTCGACTCCAACTCTGCACCTCAATCTCCTCACGCATCACAAACTTACTGAATGACATATCGGTATGGATGTCACGCCACTTCCTCAAACTCAATCTTGCTAAAACCGGTCCCCTCCCCATGACTTTACCTTTGAGATCAACGGCACAACCATTGGTCCTTCCACACATGCCAGGGTGCTGGGTGTAATCTTAAGCCTCGTACACACGGGACGACGATCGTGTTCAACACGTCGTACTCACGACCGTTGCATGCAGAATCGTTCGTCTGTGGCGGCACTTTCAACAGTTGAACGTACGACGGTCGTTCGTGGGAGTTGTATGTGCAGACTAGAAAACTTGGTCGTGTCAACAAGCTCGCATACGACCGTTGTATCGTGTGTAGAGCAGCTGTGTTCAACAAAGTTGTATTATGCTAAACACGCATGCGCCAAGTCCACTTTCAACTAACATGAAATTAGAAAGGAGCCCAAAAGGTGACGCTACTTCCTCATTATACGTTCGCTCGCGTCATCACGTTCGGCCGGCCGCAAGTTGTGTGTACGACCGTCGTGTGCATGTCAGTGGGCTACATACGACCGTCAACGTACGATTCAACACGGTCGTGCGCACGATCGTCGTCCCGTGTGTACGAGCTATTAGACTCCGACCTCTCCTTCAGCCTCCACATCAAATCACTGGCTAAATCTTGCCGCCTTAACCTCCGCAATATCTCCAGAATTCGCCCCTTCCTAACTAACGACACCACAATACAACTTATTCACTCCTTGGTTATTTCCTGCCTTGACTACTGCAACTCCCTCCTCACTGGTCTACCTTTACACAGGCTATCCCCCCTTCAGTCTATCATGAATGCTGCTGCCAGACTAATACACCTTACTAACTGATCCATGACTGCTGCCCCACTCTGCCAATTGCTTCCATGGCTTTCCCTACCCCACCGTATAAAATTCAAAATACTAACCACAACATACAAGGCCATCCACAACATTGCCCCCAGCTACATCACCAATCTTCTGCAGATATCACCCAAATCGTCCTCTCTGCTCCTCCCAGGACCTTCTGCTCTTTAGGTCCCTTGTTACCTCCTCCCATGCTCGCTTACAGGACTTCTCCAGAGCCTCTCCCTCCTCTGGAATTCCCTGCCCCAGAATGTCCGGTCAGCCCCTACCCTCTCCGCCTTTAGGCGATCCTTGAAAACTCACTTATTCAGGGAAGCTCACTTATTTAGGGAAGCCTACACCACCTCCACCCAAGAAGTCACCTCTATCAGATCATCCCCTGCAGCCACTACCTTTTGTACCACCTCCCCCTCCCTTTAGATTGTAAGCTCCACGAGCAGGGCAATCCTATTCCTTCTGTATTGAACTGTATTTTAATTGTACTGTGTCCCTTCTTTATTGTAAAGCGCTGCACAAACTGTTGGCGCTATATAAATCCTGTATAATAATAATAGGTCTTCCCAAATGCACACAGCGGCCGAGGCCCCTTAATGCCCACAAGGATCTCTGTGTCCACTCTGGACTCTCCTATTTGTGCTCCGTTACTGGAGTAGTTTGCCCAAAAAGGCTATAAGCATACTCTAATGCTTATGTCTGGCAGAGTTTCTCTCTAATCCTCCTGAGCCCATAAATCAAACCTGGTCTGTAACTACTTCCAATTTAGAGTCTCTAAGTCCATTTCAGAAGAGGCTGGTTGTTGGGTCACCATGGTCTCCTGCAGTTGACTCTGCTATAGAGGAGGGTTGTTCCAAAACTTATTGATGCAGTGCATATCACCTAGCCATCACCATAGCATTTAGACTAGAGGATCAGCCTGTCGTTGCCACTTCGGGTCTTTTAGAGCTCTTGCAACTGCAAAGAACTTTCCACATCTGTTATTTGAGTCATTCCTCTATGCTAAATGTAAATGCCCAGAATGGTCCTGGGACCTACTTGAAAGTGCGGCGAAGTATCTCTTCTTTGAGAAGGAATTTGTAAGCCAAATGGTATGTGTCCACTGTGGATGCACAAGTGATTCCTGTTTAACTGTAACTGCATCATGTGAATACTGCCAAAATGGTTGATGGTGTCCTTAACTTTTGGGTTTTTACTAATAAACTCTTAAATTTCCTCCTTAGATCCCAGTTTGGATTAACTGTTTAGCTCTCCATCCTGTGTTGGCGGTAACCCTGACCTGTCAAACCGTCTCAGAATGGGTAGACTTCCTTGTATTAGAGCAGCTGAAGTACATCTAGCGCTTTATGCTATAGTTGTGATGGCGTCTAACAAGCCTCAAAACGTTTGTTTCCTATTGGACTGATGTTTTTACTTATTAGACGTTCTGGCTACATGCATGTGACACTCATGAACTGTCCAACGAACATCTGGATCACTTACTCTTCAATACTGTCATTAGCACTGTGCCCATGAAATGCAGCCTTACCAGTGCCCGTGAAAAGCAGCTTCACTGTGCCCATGAAATGCAGTTTGATCACACAGAGCGGCGGTCTCCCGTTTTGTCACAGAGCTTGGATTCAAATATCCTGGTGGCCGCTGTAATAAAGTCCCACCTCCTAGAACAGCTCCTATGATGCACGTTACACTGATTCAATGTCCCAGCATTGGATCAGTGTTCCGTCTCTCACAGGAGCCATGTCTAGGAGGTGGGACTGTTACAGGGGCCACTGTTCTGTATAACAGAACATCGCAAACACTTTGTGACACAGTGGGAGATCGCCGCTGTGTGTGACACTGACGCACACAAGGAGGAGTGAGGGGAAGACTCTGGCACTTGAGCTTGAATGTCGGCATACAGCTTACACTGAGATTCTTCAGCAGGTAATCTCTTTTGTGGATAGAACATGTCCAGAGACCTTCACAGGATCTGATCTTCTGGACCTAGGCCTGACTTCTGTGGCAAATCTACAGCCTCCTGAGTAGGTTTCTCCTGATCCCTTCAGTTCTGACCCTTCTCAGTTGAACGTTTTTAGTTCCTTGCTTCTACGGCTTGCTTCACTGGACTGGGCGGGTCAGATGACTTGTAAGAACCAGGTCTTATATTTGGTTAGGCAGGTCTTGTAAAGTCATTTTCTGTCAGGCCCCAGAGACACCCCTTGGGTGTTCTATTGGATGGGTCTTGCTTATTATCCCACTTATTTGTTGTTTGAGTTCACCAGTCTAGGTTCACGGTATGCCTCACACCTGTCTTAAATTCTTCTGTCCTGGTCTGAGCACCAGGTGGATCATTTTTGTAGCCACCTGTAATTGTTGGCAGACTTCCCAGCTTGTCAAACAACTTCATCTTCATCTCATTCAGATTTGGGTATTTCTCCTCCTGATAGTACGGTGTTACAGATGTTTCCTGGCCCCTTCTAGTTTTGTCAACTGGACTGATTTTGAATGACCGGTTTATGAATTCCTGTATCCCTCAATGGTTGACAGAGAAATAAGATTTCACAGTAAAATCTATTTTTTCTAGTCCATTAAGAGGCACAGGTCCCCATACATCTGTGTTTTTTACCAGCCCTGTGTACTGCCTGCATACTAAACTGAGGCTTGCTGGGTAGTGAAGGGGGTAAAGTGAAGACTGGCTTACAACATTTGTTTGGTACATAATCTGCTGTAGGTGGCAGTATACAGTAACCCAAAATACAATTACACAAACCATGTTTCTCTATGGTTAGTCAAGCACCTACCACAACAGACATCATATAGAAGTATGGTAGGATATCTAGTTTCACTTTTTACTAAACCTTGTTTTCTTTTCCATTATAAACAGTGAAATAAATTTATGGGTTCCTGAGCCAGATCATTCGGAGTTACCTGTGGGCTGGTGGGATGCTGAAGCTGATAAGTCTCTTCTAATAGGAGTGTATAAGCATGGTAAGTAGAATGTCCGAAAGATTGTTGAAACAAGTTTTTGTGAACTTAAAGTGGTTTTAATTACTCAAGGTTTTTTTTACCTTCGTGCTACATAGGTGCAGCATCCCCCCAATACTTACGTAAGCCTGAACTTTCTCCAGTGCTGTGCACAGGAGTCCCGGCTCCGCTGGGTCTCTTCCTCGTCATTGGCTGAGACAGCAGCGTGAACTATTGGCTCCTGCTACTATAACTCAGACAGCCAATTGGGGGGGGGGGGGGGGGCAAGCCTCGGCTCTGTATGTAAATGGAAACGCAGTGCAGGGACTAGGGAGCACGCCTGCTGGGTGCCCCAATTGCAATCTGCTTTCTCTGGGGGCACTCGGCAGGAGGGAGGAGCCAGGTGAAAAGGAGGATCAGGGTTGCTTTGTGCAAAACATGCAGTATAACCTATTTGTTAATAAAAAGGCAAGAATTTTCTTTTTAAATATCACTTTAAATCTAAAAAATGTATAGGAAAAGACTAAAGCTGAACTCCAGACAGATGAACTATACTGCTCAAAAAAATTAAAGGAACACTTTTTAATCAGAGTATAGCATCGTGTCAATTAAATTCCTGGGATATTGATCTGGTCAGTTAAGTAGCAGAGGGGGTTGTTAATCAGTTCCAGCTGCTTTGGTGTTAATGAAATTAACAATAGGTGCACTAGATGGGCAACAATAAGACGACCTCCAAAACAGAAATGGTTTTACAGATGGCCACTGACATTTTTTTTCCCTACTCATCTTTTCTGACCATTTTTTACTAGTTTTGCATTTAGGTAGGGTCAATGTCACTATTGGTAGCATGAGGCGATACCTGGACCGTATAGAGGCTTCACAGGCAGTCCAAATCCTCCAGGATGGTACATCAATACGTGCCATTGCCAGAAGGTTTGCGGTGTCTCCCGACACAGTCTCAAGAGCATGGAGGAGATTCCAGGAGACAGGCAGTTACTCTAGGAGAGCTGGACATGGCCGTAGAAGGTCCTTAATCCATCAGCATGACCAGTATCTGCTTGTTTGTTCAAGGAGGAATAGGATGAGCACTGCCAGAACCCTACAAAATTACCTCCAGCAGGCCCACTGGTATGAATGTCTTACCACACAATCGGAAAAAGACTTTGAGGGGTGCCTGAGGGCCCGACGTCCTATAGTGGGCCTTATGCTCACTGCCGGGCACAGTGGAGCTTGTTTGGCATTTTCCATTGAACATCAGAATTGGCAGGTCTGTCACTGGCGCCCTGTGCTTTTAACAGATGATAGCAAGTTCACCCTGAGCACATGTGACAGACGTCAAAGGGTCTGGAGAAGGTGTGGGAAAAGTTATGCTGCCTGTAACCTCATTCCGCATGACTGCTTTGGTGGTGGGTCAGTGATGGTCTGGAGAGGCATATCCATGTAGGGATGCACAGACCTCTGCAGGGTAAACAATGGCACCCTGACTGCCATTAGTTATCGGGATGAAATTATTATACCTATTGTCAGACCCTACGCTGGTGCAGTGGGTCCTGGGTTCCTCCTGGTGCACTACAATGTCCGGCCTCATTTGGCGAGAGTATGCAGCCAGTTTCTGGAGGATGAAGGAATTGATACCATTGAATAGCCCCCACGCTCGCCTATCGTAAATCCAATAGATCACCTCTGGGACATCGTGTTTTGGTACATCGGATGCTGCCAGGTTGCACCTCAGTCTGTTTGTGAGCTCAATAAAAGATTGGAGGGGGAGTGGTTGTAAGTAGACAAAGGGACTGCCACGTCCTAATAATGCAAAGACATTTGGAATGGGAGAGATATCCCAAATGGAAAATATCCCCCTGGACTTTGAGGTATCAGAAAAAAGAGTGGTACATCAAAGTAGGCAGAGGTGTGATAAAAACTAGTACATTTTATTATTGCAAAGAATGAGTAAAAATTGAAGTGAACAGAGACACTTCGATCACAAGTTCACTTTGGACAATATACATACATAAACAAAATGCATAATAAATGTATTCAGCAATTACAGATCAAGAATACAAAAGTTTTTTTTTTTTTTTTTTACACAAATTACGACTAGTACAAAGACGATAGAGTATAGGTAGTTTGGTAAGAATGCGCTTCCAAGAAAGGGGAGAGAATAGAAAAGGGGATAAATGAACCACTTACATGTGACTGGAGGTACCATCAAACAAATTTCAATGCAGCCCAGGGAAGGATCTGGAAAACATGTCCAGGACTGGCCAAAGGGAGTGGGTGTCCCAAGGGGGGAGGTGTAAGGTATTGTGCAACCACAAGGGGCCCAAGGTGGCTGAGTCAGCTGAACCTCACTAGGAGGTGCGTATTGACACTAATGGAGAGGAAAAGGAGAAAAAGTATGCATGTATAAGTATATGAAAATAGAGTATACTAGTATGGCTGGGGGCGGAGGGGCCCCTGGGGGTAACATGGAGCATACCCTTAAACTGTGCCAAACAAAAGCGTTGCCAATTAAAACATTAAGTGGTTTGTATATATAGAGAAACCACTGCATGTATTGCATATATGTATTGTATATAGAGCTGTCGCATTGCCAATAACCAAATTGAATGGCAAGTGGATAATATTCTAAGTATAGCTATCTTTGAGCAAGTAAGGCACAGAAGGGAATGCTATGAAAAGTAGTTATCTGTATTTCATAATACCTGTATCCAAACGATCGATCCACATGCGTGCTGCATGTAACGATCAACGGTTGGTATGAATATATAGGGCAAGGACGTCCGAGGCAGCCAATCCGGTGCGACGTACGCAGGTGCTGACCGCTCGTGTAATGCGGGCAGGAAGCCCGCATACCGAGCGCAGAGGGTCCCTCCGGAGTGTATGGCGCATGGCGTCGCCCCGCTGCATGGGGCGGGATGACATCATGCATCAAAGACCCCGCTGGCAGGTGTGTCCCGGCGGATGGAGACCCGTCGGGACAAAAAGCTTGCTCCTACAAGGGAACGTCGAGCGGACAGAGCCGCAACGGCGTAAGGCCTGTGGAGCCTACCTGCCGGGTGGTGCACAAAGAGCCTCCCAACCTAGGGACAAGAGTGACCCCCAGTGGCAGATGTTAGGAAAAGGGCCAAAGTGCTGGTGGAAGGGAGAAATTAAATAAGATGGTAGGGCAGTACAGTTAGCAAGTGATGGAGGAAAGGAGATTGAAAGAATGGGGCTGGGCAAAAATATGTACTTGAAGGCACAGGGGAACAGAGGGTGTATGACGAACTACACTGAATTCATTTAATCCATTAGGTAAAGATGGATGATTAAAATATTGGAAAAGATGATAATAAGATGTGTGATGAGGGAGTATGTGTGTGCAGTCCTAAAGACGCTATTGATGATTATTGAAAACTATAAAATGCATGGCAATGAAGATGATATGTATGAAGGATTGTGTATGTGTATGGGAAGGCGTGCAATATATGGGCAAGGGTTCATAAATCGAGTTCGCATCCCTCCGATGTGAAGCCCGGGAGAAAAGGTTTGAAACTATATGTCTCGTTTAATCCAGGTGGAGATGTAGTCTGGAGGGTGTGAATCCACCACAGCTCCCATTGGAGGAGTATTTTGTTGTAGTCACCTCCACGCGAGCCGAGGTGGACTCGATCCAGGGCCAGAAATACAACCCTGGGGAGAGTGGTGGGATGAACAGAGGCCATATGTCGGCCAATGGGAGTTTCAGGATCACGTTTGGTTATAGAGAGTGTGTGTTGGTATATTCTTTTCCAAAATTCGTTTTTGGTTTTCCCGACGTAGTATCCTCCACATTCACAGGATAGGAGATATACCATGCCGGGAGTTTTGCAATTTACAAAATGTTTAGGACAAAATGTTTGCTGATTGGGTAGTACAATTTTGTTGCGTCTGTCCATATTTTGGCAGTAGTTACAGCCACCACAGGAAAAGGTGCCCCGACAGATGCAGGGGTCCCCCCTATGGGTTCTGAACTTACTGGAAACCAATCTGTCGCCGACCGAGGGAGCCCTACGGTAGGCGACAGGTGGTTTGTCTGGCACAAACGCAGATAATTGAGAATCCATGGTAAGAAGGTGCCAGTATTTACCAAGAATCCGTTTAATCTGTTTGTGCTGGGTAGAATATGTGGTGACAATGCGAGTGATTTGGTCTGGGGTCTGAGTTTGTAAAGATTTTTGAGGAGTATTTTGATGTTTGTTTTTAAAGAGTAAATCAGTTCGTGGAATGCCCCGGACTCTCCTGAAGGCTCGCTTCAGGGAGGCTCCGGAGTACCCCCATTCTAAGAGCCGTATTTGTAATTCCTTGGCTTCCTTTAAGAAGGAGGATTCGTCTGAACAGTTTCGACGAACGCAAAGGTACTGGCTGTAGGGTATGGAGGCCAAAAGTGGCTTTGGATGGAAGCTGCTAGCGTGGAGTAAAGAGTTTCCAGCGGTGGATTTACGGAACAGTTGGCTCGACAGTTGCCCATCCTGACCCTTTCGGACCATGACGTCCAAAAAAGGCAGCTCATGTGTGTTGTAAGACATCGTGAAATGTAGATTCAATTCATTGTGATTAATGAAAGCCAGAAACTGTTGTAGTTGGGAGGAGGAGCCTCTCCATAACATGAAAATATCATCGATATATCGATGCCAGGCCAGTATATGATCAGCATATGTAGAAATGTCTGGGTCATGCCAAAGTTGGCGTTCCCACTCCCCCAGGTACAGGTTGGCATACGATGGGGCACATCTTGTCCCCTTCGCAACCCCCTGCACCTGGAGGTAGTGCGCGGCATTGAACGAAAAAAAGTTGTGTTCCAAAATGAACTGAAGGGCCTGTGTCACAAATTCGTCATATTGAGGATCTAAGGTGTTGGAAAGAGTAAGTTTGTGTCTAATGGCCGCTAGACCTAGGTGGTGTGGAATGGAACTGTATAGGGCCTCGACGTCGATGGCGACCAAAATAGTGTCGCCATCAACGCGGAGGCCCTCCAAAATTTGTAAAAAATGGATGGTGTCGCGCACATAAGAAGGAAGTTTAACAACTAAATGTTGTAGATGGTTGTCGACCAACTGGCTCAAATTTTCGGTCAGGTTACCGCAACAAGAAACGGTGGGGGGACCAGGAGGCTTTTTAGGGTTTTTATGAAGTTTGGGCAACGCATAGAAGGTTGCTGTTCAAGGGTGACTGGTGCGTATATATTCCCATGTGTGTTTCGATATCACATTAAAGTAATAAGCTCTATCTCTAAAAGTATAGAATTCCTTGGAAAAACGGTCTATTAGGCTGGAAGGAATAGGCCGATACCAACTGGAATTGTTAAGTATGGACATGCACATATCCATATAATCAATACTGTTCATGATCACAACATTTCTACCTTTATCAGACGGTTTGATAACTAAATTGATGTTAGAGGCCGAAGTTTTTAATGCATTGCGTTCACGAGTGGAGAAGTTGGACGAGGGTTTGGGGGGAGTGAGTAGGCTGATTATATCTTTGGTAACCATTTTTTAAAAAGTGGCTGCATTGTGATTAGAACTGGAGGGTGGATATTGAGAAGACGGTTTCTTAAGTTTAGAGCTGTAAGACTGTGTGGTGTCTGGCGTGGCATTGTCAATTAGGCCAAATATGCCTTCAAGATCTATAGAGTCAATTAGATCTCCAGATTTGTTTTCTTCCAAAAGAGATATAAGAAGATCCAGGGCTTCCACATCGGGGGGAGGCGGAGTGGGTGTATTGGTGGTAGTTTTAGCATAAAGACTTTTGAGTAAAATGTTTCTGATGTAAAGATGAATGTCTTTAATAGTATTACATTTGTTAAGACGGGAATCGGGACAGAAGGTTAGGCCTCTGGCCAAGACATGGTGTTCATCAGGTGATAAATTATGTGTGGTTGCACAATACTTTACACCTCCCCCCTTGGGACACACACTACCTTTGGCCAGTCCTGGACCTGTTTTCCAGATCCTTCCCTGGGCTGCATTGAAATTTGTTTGATGGTACCTCCAGTCACATGTAAGTGGTTCATTTATCCCCTTTTCTATTCTCTCCCCTTCCTTGGAAGCGCATTCTTACCAAACTACCTATACTCTATCGTCTTTGTACTAGTCGTAATTTGTGTAAATTCATGCTATGTATGATTCAATTTTCTTACAGACAGCATTTCTTCTGTCTTATTTGATGCCTACTATCCCCTGATGAAGGAATAACCAAAACATGTTGGGATGTTTGTGACATTGCCCCAGGATCCTGCCACTAATGTGGTTCCCTGAGTGTGCAAATCTCAAATGCATCAATGTTATTTGCTGTTCGCTGTTAAACTGTGGTACCCAAAAAAAAAAAACTTTTGTATTCTTGATCTGTAATTGCTGAATACATTTATTATGCATTTTGTTTATGTATGTATATTGTCCAAAGTGAACTTGTGATCGAAGTGTCTCTGTTCACTTCAATTTTTACTCATTCTTTGCAATAATAAAATGTACTAGTTTTTGCCTCTGCCTACTTTGATGTACCACTCTTTTTTCTGATACGTCTGCCCTCAAAGTCCAGGGGGATATTTTCCATTTGGGATATCTCTTCCATTCCAAAAGTCTGTTTGTGAGCTCAGTGATGCCCTGGTTCGGATTTGGGAGAAAATACCCCAGGACACCTTCTGTCATCTCAGGAGCATGCCCCAAGTTTGTCAGGAATGCATACAAACATGTGGGGTCATATACCATTTTCAGTTGCAATGAAATTTCAGCATGCTGCATCATTTTTTCACTTTGATTTTTGGGGTGTCTATGAATTCTGCCCTCTGTAGGTTGATGATTTTCAATTCCATCAAACGATGTAGCTTCCTTTTGTTCCAAATGCATTGCCCAGTCCATATCCGTATCCGTATAGACCTCCTGCATGATAGTTTTCTCCATTGAGATCTGATGTGTTTTCCAAGCGCTCCTTTCATTTTTTTGAGCAGTGTAGATTTGTGATACTACACAGCCAGTCTTGGTATCCAGACAACCCGGTATTACTCACCCTGTAATTTCCCTGCAGATTGTACTGAACAGTACAGCTTGTTTGTAAGGCCCACTGCAGCTTGTGAATTATCAGAAGCACAGTTAGGTTATCACAGGACTTTCTTTCCTTTCATTGTTAAATGGAGAGTATTGTGCAGTACAATATAGCTTTATTAGCTAACACTGTTGACTTTACGTTTCCGTATGGTGTTTTACAAAAGAATACAGGGGGACTTTTTTTTTTCATCTGTGTCCCATGGGGGGAGATTTCCTTTTATTACCTGCGCCATACCCAAAACAGGAAGTGAGAGAAAATCCATCCAAACTGAGGGAATCCTAGGGTGTTACCAGTGCCCTTGTTGGAAGTTTTTCCCTTTATTACTGTTCTGGTGTCAACCCGAAATTTGGGATTTTCCTTGATTTTCGGTAAACATGACAAATAGTGGGAATCTCCCTGACAGGGACACAGACAGCAATAAAACCTGACAGATGTTCTAATCCCTCTCCACTCTATCCATAACTAAAAAAATGTTTTGCCTATACTTCTACTTTAACCACTTAACCACTTGACAACTGGGCACTTAAACCCCCTTAACAACCAGACCAATTTTCAGCTTTCAGTGCTCTCACACTTTGAATGACAATTACTCAGTCATGCACTCCCTAATCTTGTAGACAGTCCAAAATAACGACAGACACAGGGACAGTCCCTCTAAGGGTGATAAACAGTACAAATGGCTTTTAGTTCCTTTTAGGGTTTAAAGCCCAACTGTGGTCTTGTCATTATTTCCCTTTTTGAAGGTTGTTCCCGTGACCATTGTGGGATCCTAAGGGAGTCAAACCTACCTAAAAGAGAGTGAAGGACAAAACCCATACCGCGTCCATTATTTTCCTTTAGAGGGGGGTACCCTGTGTCTACTTTTTTTTTTCAGGGGGACATAAGAAAACATTTTGTGGTATGCCTTTGCATTTCAGTTGTCACAATCGATTATTTCGATATAACATGACGT
>BLSH010151615.1:64776-81568 GCA_018402905.1 Glandirana rugosa | reverse complement strand
GGTGGGTGGTAAATAGAGGGTGGGGGGTGTGTTATGTCACCTAGGCAGCGCTGTGGGCATTGCACATCGCCCACAGCGCTGCAGCGTGTCCTCTCTCCCCCCTCTCTCCTCTCACACTGCACCGATCGGTGCGGAGAGGAGAGAGAAGCCGGCGGAAGCGCCGGCTTGTTTACATGTGATCGCGCCGTCATTTGACGGCGCGATCACGTGATGAAAGGCCGCGCACAGCGGCCATTCATCACGATCCGTGATCAGTCGGGTCCCCCGGACCCGACGGTCACGGATGTTCCCGTGTGCGCGCCCCAGGGGGCGCGCGGGAACCGCGATTCTGGGAGGACGTCAATAGACGTCCTCCCAGAATTAAGCAACCGCTCTGTAGACGTCATTTGTCTATAGAGCGGTTGTTAAGTAGTTAAAGACCGCCCACTGCATGTATACTGCTGCAGGGTGGCTCTATTGCGTGAAACAACGTACCTGTACATTGTTTCGTGCATGTGTTACTGTGTGCGAGCCCTGCACACCAGTGAGCGCACGCTGATTCAGCAGACACGATGTCCGCTGGCCACCCATGATTGCTCCACAGATAGGCAGAACAGTGATCTGCCTATTTAAACAAGGCAGATCTCCGTTTTGACAGGGGACAACACAGAGTTTAACCTGCCAGCATCATTTGTACAGTAATCAGTGATTTTTTTTTTTTTAGCACTGATTACTGTATTGGTGTCACTTGGGGTCAGATTTGTCCGCCGCAGTGTCGCAGTCCTGCTAAAAATTGCAGATCGCCACCATTACCAGTAAAAACAATAATTTATTTATTTCAGGTACTTGTATAGCGCAGTCAATTTACACAGCGCTTTACATATATATATATATTGTACATTCACATCAGTCCCTACTCTCAAGGAGCTTACAATCTAAGGTCCCTAACTCACATTCATACACTAGGGCCAATTTAAATAGGATCTAATTAACCTACCAGCATGTCTTCGGCGTGTGGGAGGAAACCGGAGTACCCGGAGGAAACCCACGCAGGCACAGGGAGAACATGCAAAATCCAGGCATGTAGTGTCGTTGTTGGGATTCTAAGCAGCGCCCCTTTTGCTGCTAGGCGAAAGTGCTATCCACTACACCGTGTGCCGCCCATTAAAAAAAATTAAGTCCATAAATCTATCCCCTATTTTGTAGACGCTATAACTTTTGCGCAAACCAATCAATATACGCTTATTGCAACTTTATTTTTTTACCAAAAATATGTAGAAGAATACATATTGGCCTAAACTGATGAATACATTTTTTTGGATGTGTTTTATAGCTAAAAGTTAAAATCTTTTTTTTTTTTCAAAATTGACAAATTTTTTTGTTTATAGCGCAAAAAATAAAAACTGCAGAGGTGATCAAATACTACCAAAAGAAAGCTCTATTTGTGGGGAAAAAAAGGACATCAATTTTGTTTGGGTACAGTGTCGCATGCCGGCACAATTGTGAGTTAAAATAACACAGTGCCATATCGCAAAAATGGCTTAGTCATTAAGTGGGTAAATCCTTCCAGGGCTAAAGTGGTCAATAAATTCATAACTAACATAAATGGTATTTTTTACTTTTGCCCGGGGTAAAATCGGCATGGAGTGCCTCTGTCTTTTTAATGCCTTGCGAGTCCCTAAATATGCGTAAGGCATCCTCCATTTCCAATTTACATTCCCCCCCCCCCCCAAGTGACTGTGTTATTTTTTACCGTGGGTGCTGAGGTAGTGCTGTTAATGGACAGTCTTTTTTTTTTTTTTTTTTTTTTTTTTTTTTTTTTTTTTTTTTGTGTGTGTGTCTACAGGTTATGAAAAATACAACACTATCAGGGCAGACCCAGCACTCTGCTTCCTGGAAAGAGCTGGAAAGCCAGATGAAAAGGCAGTGGCAGCAGAACAAAGGGCGAATGATTACATGGATGGGTACGTTGGGATATACAACATATGGACTTGCTGGTCAGAAACATTTTTACCTGATTAAGTAATAATGAATACTCATTATTTTTATTACAGGGATGTTGAAGATCCAGAGTACAAACCAGCGCCGGCTTTATTTAAAGATGACATGGAGGTAACACTGAGATATAACATTTGTATTTCAGCATTTGTTTTGGCTTATTTATAAAAAGTAGAGCAAAGTAAAATCTAGGTCTTATGCATAGAAGCGGAGCCAGTGGACTTCTTTCCTACATGTATGATAAATCTGCCTTTCATTGCTTTCTTTTTTTTCTTTTTTTTTTTTTTTTTGTAGGATGATGCTTCATCTCCAGGTGATCTTGTTATAGCAGATGGTGGTAAGTTATTGCCATAAGCCTTTCTACTTTTACTTCCGGTTCTTGTGTAACGGTTTTGCAAAGTTAGATTATAAATAACGATAAGAAATCTTGATAAAGATATAAAAGGGACATGTGCTTTGCCTACAGATTTTTGCTATCCCACGACACTAAATAATTTCCTCCTTCAAAAATAATCCATACGCATCCACTACATAATAGCCCTGTAATCATTTTTCATGACATTTTCTTCTTACTGTGTTTTTCTACCTCCTTGTATCATCCTTCTTGAGCTCTCAAACTTCTAATTTGCAGTGCACACTAGTTGCAGCCATGGGCACTGTTGTTTGCACACTACAGATCCCATAGTTCATATTTCCTAGTCCTTTTTTGGAGCAAGCAAGAGAGGGTGGCTATGTTTCTACATACAGTGGGATCATGGAGGACAAATGTAGGCAACCTCTAACAGGAAGTGGGAGAAGGCTGACGGCACCAGAAGGTGGTTTTTGAGTTAAGACTACATACTAGAGTCACTTTTAACTAAAGATGCTATAGTGTTCATGTCTGATTTTATATTTTCACAATCACTTAACCCAGTTAGTTACCCTTTCCTTGTTTCTCTTAAGAATGCTTGGCAGCAGGCACCTCAGTCTAGAACATGATGCTGTATAATATTCCTGTTTGGACACCTGCTTCATGGGAACTTGAACACCTACTAATTAGTAAAAAAAAACCCTACTGGTACTTACTAGTCTGAGAACTCACATAGAGCAACAATTATTCCATACAAAAGCATTTTCTAGGTATAGAACATTATCCTGCTGCCAGAAGGAAGGGGTCATGTGGTATAGAACAATGTTAAGACCCATGTTTATAGAAAAAAATACATGCATCCCTGGTGTGCAGTTAACATTATATATTCTTGCAGTTCAAGCTAATCAGAGGTACAGTATAGCATTTCCAACATAGGTGTTTTTGCAGTGTGCTTTAATTAAAAAGTAAAATGTTCCCTTTAAACAATACTGAGTACTGTACTTCTGCAGTTAGTTTTTTTTTTTTTTGTTTTTTTTTTAATCCCTTCCATGGAACATTTTACTACAGAACATAGCAAGCATTTTGTGTTTTATAATCAAAGTAATTGGGATATACTTGGTCACTTGTAAGCTTATAATAAAGCTTACCTGTAGGTACAATAAATATCTCCTAAACGTGCACCATTTAGAAGATGTGATTTTCTTCAGACGGTGATGTCCCTGGCATATGCTCAATGAACGTGCTGTCAGTCCAGAGCCCTGTACTGTCATTGTGACTCCCGTGCACGGGAGGGACGTCCTTGGCAGCTCGGCTATTCAAGCAGCCGGTGCCTGCAAACCCGGATGGAAGACCAGGTGAAGATGAAAGCCCTGCCTAGCGGTGGAAGAATCCATTTTACGTGTGATGCATACTAGCACATTATGTCATTTACTTGCAGGGGTGCTAACTTTTTATTTATTTTTTTTTTTATTAACCACTTCCGGACCGCCGGCCGTCGTTTGACGGTTGCAGTTTGAAGTGGAATACCGTTGTTATGGTAGCAGATAGCTACCATAACCCCGGTATCTTTTTTTTCAGCAGGCGATTCCCTGCAAGATAAGTGGTCTTAGCGGCGGATTCGCAGCGAGATCACTTTTATCAGCGGCGGGAGAGGTGCCCCCCCCCTCCCACCGCTTTCCAGTCATCTCCGCCGCTTACCGGACCTGCCGGCGGCGGAGATGATCACGCGCCCCCCCCCCCCCCCCTAGTGTCCGTTAGCCGAGTGAGCTTTTTGACCCCAGATCTCATATTTTGGAGGTCCTGGCATGCTTTTTTCTATTACAAGGAATGTTTACATTTCTTGTAATAGAAAAAAAAGTGATCACTTTTTTTTTTTTAAAAAGAAAGGTGTAAAATAAAAATTAAAAAAGTAAAGTAAATAATAAAAATTTTTTTTTTAAAGCGCACCGTCCTTGCGAGCACAGAAGCGAACGCATACGTAAGTCCCACCCACATATGAAAACGGTGTTCAAACCACACATGTGAGGTATTGCCACGATCGTTAGAGCGAGAGCAATAATTCTAGCCCTAGACCTCCTCTGTAACTCAAAAATGCTAACCTGTAGAATTTTTTAAACGTCGCCAATGGAGATTTTTATGTTGCAAAGTTTGTCGCCATTCCGCGAGCGGATGCAATTTTGAAGCATAACATGTTGGGTATCATTTTACTCGGCGTAGCATTATCTTTCACAATATGGAAAAAAATTGACCTAACTTTACTGTTGTCTTATTTTTTAACTAAAAAAACTGAATTTTTAAAAAAAAAATCGTGCTTGTAAGACTGCTGCACAAATACGGTGTGACATAAAGTTTTGCAATGGCCGCCATTTTATTCTCTAGGGTGTTAGAAAAAATATATATATAATGTTTGGGGGTTCTAAGTAATTTTATAGCAAAAAAAACTGGTTTTAACTCGTAACCACCGAACTCCAAAAAGAGGCTCGGTCTTCTTGGTCTTCACTGGTTAAAGACTTCATTACCTCTTCAAGGAGATAATGTGGCGATGTCCATTCAGAACAAGGTGTCAGTGTTTGTGTAAAGCCTGTCCCCGACCACTTTATACTCCCCTCTCTGGCTTTTCTCTGTTGTTCCTTCTTCTATGGCCACCATTGCCATTTTCCTGGTGCTTTCAGGAATAGGGGAGCTTGGGACCTCTTCCCATAAGCATTGCTCGGGCCCAGAGGTCAGTCCATCATCTGTTGTATTGACTACCAATATATCTGGTGTTGGCTGGTGTCAGAGCACAGAGGAAATGGTGACCCACCCACTCAGTCCTAGTGATTGACTAGGGTCTCAACACTACATGGCAAGTTCTTCCATATACAAACACATTGGGTATATTGCACTGTTGACCATAGAAAGAGCAGATAGGGAGGGCTGGAGATGCAAGTATAAAATGGTTGAGGTTGTGCTTTACACTGTTGTTTTTCCCAGGTTAGGCAAGGTGATGTCTCTTTAAGTGCTTTTAGGTTTAAGCGCTGTATCCTGACAATTGAAGAGGTTTTTTTCAGTAAGCCTTTGTGCTTTTCTCTAAAAAAAAAAAAAGGATCCTTTCCAATATTTGGAAAGTTGCTGAATATGCTAATGTTTTTAAATGCAACATAATAACAAAGTTCACAAAATGCTGATTTTAATTTATTTAATTTATGCACATTGTCTCTTGTTTTTATTTAACTACCCAGATGGACAGGTGCCTGAAGGTGATAAAGGTTACTGGCCAACACAGTCAGCACTGACCACACGCCTTCGTCGACTAATAACAACATTCCAGCGCACTTCAAAATTTAGGCAGATCCAGCAAATTCCAACAATGTTCCCAATTCGTGCAACAGTAACACAAGCACCGTATGAAGATGCTTCCTTGAATCCAAAAGTTGCTGCAAAAATAGAAAGACAGCAGAGGTTAGCAACATCTTTTTTACTATCTGATTGAAATAAAAGTACTTTTATAGCGATTGCAAATTGCAGTTATCTGACACAACAAGCATAAGTAATTTATGGAATACGAATATTCCATAAATGGAAACTGGCTGCGGAGTGTTAATGCAATTTTCACATTGTTTTATCTGTGTCTACCTGGATCCTACATTGGGATCAGCTGATTCCTGTGCATTGTGGTTCATCACCAGTGCTAAGTCTTTAAATGTTTTTGGTTGATGTAGGTGGACTCGAAGAGAGGAAGCTGACTTTTACCGGGTTGTCTCGACATTTGGTGTGGTGTTTGATCCTGGGAGGGGTCAGTTTGATTGGACAAAGTTTCGAGCAATGGCCAGACTACATAAGAAGACAGATGAAAGTCTTGAAAAATATCTCTATGCCTTTATAGCAATGTGTCGGAGGGTGTGTCGGTTGCCTTCTAAAGAAGGTAAGTATATAAAAAGTAATTTCATCGGCACTGCTTTTCATGATTGTGTTTACCACAAGGCAGATTCACAATTACCCTGCACATTTCCTGCATATATATTGTTAGGAATTATGAAGGCTCTGAAGTTTGTGCTGAGACATTTATCAGAAGACGCCTTTTGGGGTTTATCATAGGTCTTCTCCCATATAGGAGCTGTTCAGACTTCTGATTAAAATAAACAATGCCATCCAGTAAGTTTTTCAGTTCTAAATTGTTCTATTAAAAGGATTAAGGTTTATTAGATGCCAAAGAACTTCATATATACTGTATAATGGTCCTTCTTTTAGGACAGTCTGTGCTACTTCATAGCAGTCAATCATTCTTTCCCTTTACAGACTGTAGAAGAGACTCTCGTTTCTATAGAGTAACAGTGTCTGAAATCGTTCCACAGTGAAACATCTATAAATATTTAAATATTCACCTTTTTCTTTTAGACATGGCAGACACCTCAGTATCAATCCAGCCAATCACAGAGGAGAGAGCCTCCAGAACTCTGTACCGTATTGAGCTTTTAAGGAAGGTTCGGGAGCAGGCTATACGTCATCCACAGCTGTTTGAGCGTTTAAAACTTTGCCAACCAAACCCTGACTTGCCTGTGTGGTGGGAATGTGGTACACATGATAGAGATTTGTTAATCGGAGCTGGTAAACATGGTGTAAGCAGGACAGACTACCACATTTTGCGGGATCCCGAGCTTTCCTTTATGGCCTCTCAAAAGAGCTACAACCAGAATAAGGGAATCTCCTCTACTTCTCTTATAGTTCCACCAAACCAGCTGCCATTATCATCCTCACCACTTACTCCTCAATCAAGAACGCATGAACTAAAGGGGAGCCCTAATGAGGAGGTTAAACTTAAAAATGATGCTGGAAAGGAGGATATTGTAATGGCAGAGGAAGAACCTATGAAAATTAAAGAAGAGGCACTAAGTTTTATCAATGGCCCTCTGACTCATACTGGAGAACCTAGGCCAGCTGTCAAGTCAGAGACAGACAGACGCATGGTGGCAGCAAGGACGGAGCCTCTTACTCCAAACCTAACTTCCAAGAAACAAAGAATTGGCAAACTGGGTTCAGCCTCAAGTTCAGACTCTGATTCAGATTCAAACCGATCCTCCTGCTCCTCTAGATCTTCCTCTTCCTCATCTTCCTCCTCTTCTTGCTCACGCTCAGGATCCAGTTCTTCCTCTTCTTCCTCCTCATGCTCCTCATCTTCCTCTTCGTCTTCCTCCTCCTCTTCATCTTCATCGTCTTCATCTGAGGACAGTGACAGCGATGGTGGAGATGAACAGAAATGCGGTAAGTAGCGGGTTGTTTGATCAAATGCAGTGTATACTAAAGTTTAGGGTGTGTATCAGTGTTGGAACAGTTCATCAGTTGCTACACAGCTTGGAATTTTGTGTTGACAGCCTTTCAGAAAGCTATCCTCTCTTAAAGTGATTGTAAAGTCAGTCGTTCATAATCTTACTGACAAGCAGGGTTTATATAACAGAAGAGACCCTAGAGGTCTTCTGTCATAAATCTCCCCCCTGCCTGTCAGTGAGCAATGTGAACTTAGCCACACATGCGCAGCTCAGACCACATTTACGTCCCGCTCTGTGCACTGCTGCAATGTGATTCCCGTTTGCATGCGTGGGAGTGACGTTGCCCCGGCACAGCCAGCCAAGGGGCTAAAGATCGCAAACCTGGAAAAAGACCGGTTGCTGATGGAAGCTGCCAGGGACGAGGGAGAGCGCAGCTCTGGAGGGCTGAGTTTTTAGGTAAGTTTGTCATAATGTACTAGTATGCAGTGCATTCTAGTACATTACGGCTTAAATCTGCCATGGGACCCATTTAAAAAAAAAAAAAACATTGTAGACTTTACTACCGCTTTAATAGTAGGCACTGGCATATAGTTGTCCTCTTCTATAGCAGCTGTTCTCGACCAGGGTTCCACCAAATTGGTTAGGGGTTCATTGAACAGTGGCTAATTGATCTCCCATTTTGAAGGTGCCTGTAAAGTTCCTGAATCAAAGCCACTTGGCAGAGTCAGCTGTATGAGACAAATTCTCTTTTTAGTGTTAAGGGTTGCATTCTTACCACTAGCCAAAAATGTACGGGGCCTTTTCCCACTGGCCACCAATGAACTAGTTTTAGCAGGGGTTCACTGATGCCTGCAAATCTCTAAGAGTTCCTCTGGGGTAAAAAAAAGTTGAGAAAGGCTGTTCTATAGGCTGCAAGACCATTTCAAGGAGCAGAGTACCTATTGGTCACAAGCATTCTGAGGATAAAGTGTTTGGAATGAGAAGGAAAGAACACATCTGAGGATTTTTTGGGGTTATCTGGAGAAACAATATGACTTTTTGGACATTAATAGGTCGATGCAGTACCTATGTTACAGAGAAAGCAGTGTTGTACAGTGCAGTTGCTTCTTGTGATATTTACAAACTACAGAAGTACTGTATGTGAGTAGTTAGGTTTTGGAAACACCTCCCAGTCGATGTAGTAAATTTATAAAATATTTCTCTCTTACATCTATTGACAGACACAGCCTCTCTTCATTCTTGACCTTAGGTTTATAGTGCCATCTACAGGAGGACGCACGGCAGAAAAACAACACGGCACAGCCTATGGGCAGTCCCAGCTGGTTTAAACCCCTTTTATGCTATAGACAAGTCCGTTTTCAAGGCGGTTTCTATCCCATCTGTGCATACCTTTTACCAATTTTTCCAGGTTGGTGTTTTTGCAGCTTTGGATGCTTGTTTTGGCTGCAAGGTTTAGCAGATGGTCGTTTGAGGTTCTTTGTTTCCTCTGTGGGGGGTTTCTTTGGGTGGTTGTCTGTTTTGCCTGTTGGCTTCTGTTTAGTTTCCCACCCCTCATTGAGGCACTGTTTTGGGACATCCCTATGGCCAAGAATGAAGAGAGGCTGTGTTAATCAATGAACCTAAGAGAAAAAGATTTTTTTTTGCTATTAACTGTAAAATCCCTTTCTCTGAGTTTATTGAAGGACACAGCACCCACCCCTCTTTTGTTTTGTTTTTTTATACTGCTTTGTGACTAACTGGCTTGCCTATAGTAGAACGAGGGTTTACACCAGCTAGGACTGCCAATAGGCGGTGCAGTGTTCATTTTCTGCCTAGTGTCCAACTCCTGAAGGTGGCGCTATAAACCTATTGTCAAGAATGAAGAGAAGCTGTTTCAATTAACTCAGAGAAAGGGATTTTATGGTAACAAAAAATCCATCTTTTTTTTTTTTTTTTTTTTTTTTACAAAATTAAATTGAAATATTCTTTAAATATTTTGATGAAAACAAATGTACATGTGTTTTTTTTAAGGGCTATGTCAGTATTGTTCAGTTATTCATGGTAACAATTACAATCCTGCCTTTAAAAGGGGGTGGTTCTAATTACAAATACATCTGGGTGAACACTATTAGGCCTCATGCCCACTGGGCTGCGTTCTTTCAAACCAGTTTAGCAGTGTTTTTTTGGGTGTCTATTTTTATTTGGCAGAATTTTAATTCTGGCTATTTAAATGAATAAATGCTGGAGTGCTAAACGCTCCTAGTGTTTAGGTGCATTTAGACGCGTTTGACATCTTCAAGTGTTTTTTTTTCTTTTTCTGTCAAAACTGCTGCTTTCAGACGCACTGGCAGTGGTTTTTTTTCTTGCCTCTAAACTCTCCTGCCATTAAACGCTGCTAAAAGCATGGACTTGTAGGTTAATATACAGGGGAGTTTAGATGCAGGAAAAAACTGCCAGATGCCCCTAGGAACAGCTGCAAAATTGTCCAGTGTGCATGAGGCCTTAATAGCTGTTTTAGGCCGATGTACCACTGCTCTGGCAGAATAAACCAAGGAAAGTCACTGTCATTTGTATTACAAGAAGTGAGTTTTTTGCTTTTATTTTGTTCACTTAATCCTAATGTGGCTATAAATGGACAGCACATTGAAATAAAGTCCAAAAAAGTGTTAGAGTGAAAAAATGCTAAAGTGAAAAAAAAAAAAAATATATATATATATATATATATATACACACACACACACACACACACACACACACACACACGTCCAATCTTGAATGGAAATCATCAATAAAAAAAAACAAAGTGAAAAATGTATATTTAAAAGCACATTTAATATAAACTTATTGGTCAAAACACAATAGTTCAGTGCAAAGATGTGTACAAAAATTGGTCACATGTAAAGTGAAGAGGTGATCCAGTACAGCGCTCCAGAATCATCCACCACACCACTGTGAAATAGACACTCACCGGAAAAGCTGGCTGCCGTTACAGCAGCAAACACATGCACTCAGTGTAGATTCGCTATCTGTTGTGGGAAGGCTGTTCAACAACTCGCACCATCCAGATGTAGCTGTAGTAAATAAAGCTCACCAGGAGCCAGATGAAGTCTCCATAGTGTAGTATTTATTGAATTTGTGTGTTAAAAGTCGAAATAAAATGAACCCTTGATAACGTCCTATTGGACGAAACTCGCCGGGGAGGAGACACTAGTGCTGGCGTCAGGCCACTGTGCGATACTGGGTTGGCAGTGGCAGCCATATGTTTTTATGATTCATTTTATTTTGGCTTTTAGCATACAAATCCAATCATACACATTCAATGAGATGTCCATTTATAACACCGTATTCACATTATATCGTTGTTCATTTACTTTTGGTGCTACACACTTTTTCTTAAAGGTGTGTGCACTGTTCCTACTTTTCCACCATAGCTCCCCTGCACAGTATTTCTGCCAAATGCTCTGGATCATAGCTGCAGGGTAAAACAAAGCTTTATAACAGTCACTCTTTCTAAAGCCTCTTCACACAGGTGGCAGACTTGACTGGTGGTCTGCCGCGATACATTTTTATACAATGTCTGACTGTCGGCCTACAGGCATTCAGAGGATAATACTGTCGCCTCCTGCATGACTGGTTTTCTATTCCCACTGGGAATTTTTCTGTCCAACTAGGGATTTTACATGGAACTATTGTGTCACAACCACCATAACTGCATTTGGCACGCAGTTGCGGAGTGGTCACATTGATTTTAATGGGTGAGTTTGACAGGTGGTGTCTGTTAAACTTGCCACACTGCGAAGTATCGCAGCCACAGCAATATGATTGGGCAAAGCAGATCAGCCACCTGGTTTTACCACCCCTCTGCAGCCAATGTAACCTAACCTTAATTGTCCTGATCACCAATATAACCAGGAATAGAAAGGACGTTAAATGCAAAATTTTGAGTTGCCTTCAGAGCAAGACTAGAGGGGACATCTTCAGTGGGGACACTTGTTCCTGCAGTCTGAAGTGGGGATTTCCCTCACATTGTAAAAATATCCTCTCACTTACTGTCGGGTCTACAGGACCGAATGTGAGATCTCCATAATGAGACACAGATGGGGAAAAAACTGACAGGGATTTTAATCCTCCCCTACTCTATCCAAAATTTGGCTTTAGGTGTACTTTAATTCTAGTTCTCCCAAAATCTGTAGGTCCTTAGTGGAAATGTAAAGGTTTCTGTGGTCTATAAGGCGTATACAAAAGTGAAAGTTTTCAGTAACATTTTATTGTGTGGCCCTGTGCTTTTCCTGTTCATTTGACACAAAACAAAATAGCTGATTGAAATACAGATATCCGCTTATCTCAGCACTAGAAATGGTAACCATAAAGTTCTGAAACGCAAGCCTTTCCTATTGAGAGTGATTGTCTGAGGGTGCCACATGATGGTTGTCTAATCTTTTTGAAAAAACAGGGGCTAGAAGATTGGAGGGAGGGACATGTAGTTGGGCAGCTTTTGTTCTGCTGCCTTCTAGCCGGTCTTCATTTTTCTAATGAAATTTTCTCTACCTTGTAGAACGAGTGCCCCATGTGAAAGCTTACGATGAAGAAAGTGTAGCCTCTCTGAGCACCATACAGGATGAAACTCAGGACAGCTTTCAACTGGACAATGGAATCTCAAACTCAAACTGTCTCGCCCAAGGGGGATATATGTTTGCAGCTGCCCACTGGCCAAAGGTGACTGACATGTGCCATACTGTTATCTTTTAACAAGGTTTTAGGGCAATTTTATGAAAATTATCTAGTTTTGTATAGTTTTTTTTATAAGCCTAAATATCTCATTCATTGTTGTTTGCATAACATCAGCACATGCTTCCAAAACACAAATACAAGGATTTGTAAATCATAAAAATAATTGAAGGGCTCATGCACATGGGCGGTTTGGCTCATAGAGCTTTTTTTTTTAATGAATCCAGTGCAAGGGAGGCACGGGTGTAACTTACTGCCAGCAGGCTATCGACATCAATGACCGGATGAAATACATGGCAGCTGGACACTCTCACAAGCAGTACTAACATATTTAGATACACACGTGTTCAGGGACATGTTCCAGACATGAATTTCCTGAGTGCTGGGAATACGTCCGTCTGTAAATGTAAGTACGTCTCAGAACAGCATCCAGACACCACGTATTTCAGCCTGTCATTGATTTTGCCAGGCTGCTGGAAGCGTCTGTACTCTGCCCCTGTGCCTCCCTTGTACCCAAAAACATTTTTTATGCTCTGAGCCATGCTGCCTTTTTGCATGAGCGCTAAAGAAAATGAGAGAAATTAGACCTGGTAAAATAGTCCTTATATTTACGGAGTCAGTCATTAAGCTAGATTATATGCAATGACAGGCATAAAGTGCATTTAGAAGCAAATATTGGCAAGAGGTTGTGAGGTTGATAACATAGTAATGAACACTAGAAAGGGATAATTCTGCATGCAGTGAGTTGTGATGAGATACTCTGCAAATCTACTTTTTTTCCCCAAAAAGTTTGAAAGCTGGAACAGTGTGTGAACATGCATATACTGTACACACCAATGTGTATTCACTTTTACATCCCTCACTTTTATCCTTGCTGTAAATTGTCAGCTACTTACAGTACAGTGATGGTCACAGTGGAGAGGCTGGGTCCCAAAACACTGAGCCCCAGTTTGGTGATTATCTTTGGTAATGGCTAAGCAGACGGTATTGCCTAAACAACAACTTTGTCATAAAAGGTTATAATTTATAACTTGTCATTAAATCATGCCTTGGGAAGAGTAGAACATTAAAGTGTATCTTTCTGCTTCATGAAGGGGGCACCTTGTCCATGGAATCTCAAAGCATGTGCTTTTACTGCAGCCTGCCCCTTTCTACCGCCTTTGCTTGCCTGTTGGATAGTAAGGCAGGCCATAGATGGTGTGATTTTCTTTCCTGCAACCAGTGGAAAAAAAATCACTCAATTCCACCCATCAACACAGTCAGTGTTGATGTGGGAATCCCTCCTGCAGAGATATTTTTTTCTCCCAGCAGGATTGCTAGTAGAACATTGATTATTGCTAGTGGCCATAGCCACTGGCAATAGTAACATGCCAAAATCCAACATGCTGGTTGTACCCAAGACAATTGATGGATCAACTTGGGTACATTCAGCCTGCCCATAGATGGTTTGAAGTGTGATAGGCAGCCTAAAGCCAGCCATAGATTGTTTGAATATTGGCTGGTTCAGCAGTAAATAAGGTAAGAAGAGTTGGAAGGAACAGGCCACAGCATGACTGTAAAAAAATCTGGTTGCTGTTTGCATAATTATGGTTCTAGAGGTACAGAAGGCCCTCTGCAAATGAACTATTAATTTGCACACACCCTGTGATCATTTAACGTATTGATGACAGAAGCAGCTTTACGTTAAAGGCAAAGCACATAAGCACAAAATTCACTCATAAATACGTATAAAATTAGCTGCTTACAACGTTGACTTTTTGTTTTCAAAGCCACTGTTTGGCAGATAAGCTAAAAGTCCTCATTAGGTTTTGGCTTAGTATATCTCCAGAAGCATGCTTGTGACACAAAGGTTTCTGTTGATATTCAGGACCACATTATGCTGTCTGTGTACCTTTGGGGAATTTTCCCTTCCCTTCCTGTTCCAATAATGCAACAGGAATTTTGAGGAAATTTCCCAAAGTTGGGGAAATTCCTCACTTTAGACAGTTGACCCTGGAACAGGTGTTACCATTTTTTTGGAGATAACTCTAAAATGTATGGATTTTCCTTCGCTTTTTTCTTGACAATGGTCACCAGTATAAATAGAGGGGCGAATCTCCCCAATGGGGGCACCTACAGCAATAAAAAAAAAAAACAGACTGTCTAACTTCTCTTTATTTAAAAGTTAAAAACAAAGGGTTTTGCCTAGATATGTACTTTCATTCTCTTATACAGCAAGGCAGTGCTAAACAGGAGCAGTGAGACAGTAGCACTGAATTAGAAAAAAGTCTGTCCCTGACCACATCTTTGTGGTTGGATTTGAGTGAACAACGGTCTCTGTTGGCTTCCCAGGAATACAGGCACAGGTGTCGCAAATGTAAAAGAATAGACAAGCTGCCTCATTTCCAATTTTCTCAGGAGTTCCATACGTCCTTGTGCAGGCAGTCCCATTCATGTCACTTGGGACACAGCCGCTGCTTGTAATTTGACAGCCATGCAGATGCAGGAACCTGATATATTTATTTTCATGTTTTTAATGTGTTACTAAACCCACAACAGTAAAATCAGTCTTCAGGCTGCATATGCAGTAAAGTATGCTTGTTATACTCACTGTGGAACCTAAGGGGTTAATCCTCCACATGGGGTAAAAAGGCTGTTCGATCCAGTCTTTTCTGATCTTCCACAGTTCCTTATCCATCTGCTGATAGTACAGAGTCTTGGGGGCGCTCTGCACATGCTTATTTTGATGTGTATTGCTGAAGAGTGTTTTTTTTTTGGGGGGGGGGGGGGGTGATTGTGATCGGCACAGGGCCAATCAGCACATCGCACGTCCAGTGTCAGAAGATCGTTATATACTAATTGATGAGAAAAGGTATTTAGCAGTTTATATTTTCTAAAATTATTGCATTTCTGTGTACTGTGGGAGAACAGATATCGTTAAAGGAGTTAATATATAAGAGAGAATCTGCGCTAGTGTTTTTTAATATAATTTGTTAAACAGCAGCTGTGCACTAAAAACCTAGACACCAGGTTAAATCACAAATCTATATCACATAAAAGTTCATTAATTGGTTAATAAAGTGCCCTTGTGCAAATATGCAAATATAATCAATTCAAAAACCAGTAAAATAAAAAAGTTCATTGATTAATTTGGGACAACACACAGGGTGCTGCGCATGCACATTCTGACATGTGATTTAGCCAGAAATGCATGTTTTTATGTAAGTGTACTGACTTTTAATAAATACCTGGTTGAGACCATACTCTCCCTGTTTTATATCCGCTTTGGCTTTAAGGACCCATATACTTTTTCTATCGGGGATGGTGTGCTGGATCATCTTTCATTACAAATGTGACACACTAAAGGTGTCTGAGAGATACATCTAGACCCCTATCTGAGGATCAGAGATCCCACTAAGCTCTTAAAGTGGTTGTAAGCCTATAATATAAAACTGTATGGTTTAGGAGATATTCGCTCTGCATGCAGCCGCTAAAGTCAGCGTCGCATGAGCTCTGAAGATCCGGCGGAGGCTGCTTGAAAATCGGAGCTCCTTGCTGGAATGAAGAACTCCAGCGCGCATGCGCAGGAGTGACGTCTCGCGGCTCCGGCCACTCACAGCGCTGGAGCTGCGAACCCGGAAGAGAGAACATGGACATCATGTCAGTTTCCTCAGCGCTGACCGAGTCAGGCATCGGGGGCCTCGTTCTAAGGTAAGTATTTCATTAAGTGTTAGTATGCAATGCATACAAACACATTATGCTATTGTCTTGTACCCAAACAAAATTTGTGTCCTTTTTTCCCCATAAATAGAGCTTTCTTTTGGTGGTATTTGATCACCTCTGCGTCATTTCTGATCACCGCTATAAACAAAAAAGAGCGACAATTTTGCAAAAAAAAAAAAAAAAAAAACTATTTCTTTTTGCTAAAATACAAATCCAAACAAAATATTTAAAAAAACGTTTTTTTTTCATCGGTTTTGGCTGATTTACATTCTTCCTCATATTTTTGATTAAAAAAAAATTGCAATCGGCATTTATTGATTGGTTTGCGCAAAAGTTGCCGCGTTTACGAATAATGAGAATTCATTTATGGGGTTTTTATTTTTTTTTTTATTTTACTAGTAATGGTGGCGATCTGCGATTTTTAGCGGTACTGCGATATTCCAGCGGACATGTCAGACCATGTTGACACTTTTTTGGGACCATTGGCATTTATACAGCAATCAGTGCTACGAAAATACACTGATTACTGTGTAAATGCCATTGGCAGTGAAGGGGTTAACCTGGAGGGGGCACTCTAAGGGTTAACTGTGTTCCCTCAGTGTGTTCTAACTGTATGGGGGCTGAGCTGTTAGCGTCTAGCGGTGGTAATGATCATTTTATTTTTTTTTTTATTTTTGGGGTATTTACTTAAGAGTAATAAGCATTTGCGCCGTTGAAAACGCGTTTGGTTAGTTATTTACGGCTAACGTTAAAAAAAAATTAGTTTTTATACTCCTTCTTACATTTAGTCGGTTTTGGCTACTTTTTTTTT